>JAOQGN010288664.1:0-16108 GCA_027564295.1 Himantozoum antarcticum | reverse complement strand
TATAATCCACACAAACCACAAATACTAAAAGAAGCGACGCCCCGTCGTTTTTCAAGGAATTGAGCTACGATGGGAGTGTTCAGCCCACATTACTACTACTAATAGGGCTATACTATTGTTCTTAGTATATCTCACTAAAATATAATCTCACATAAAATAACTGTTTGCAAATTTAGGTACTTTCCAATTTTTCTATTGAATACAATACGCTTTAAAGTTGTTGCATCACTAGTTCTAAGCATTTGTAATAGCCATGTTCATATGGAAAAAAATTGTATACAATTCTTTTGCCATGGATAAGGCAAAAAGGCGGCAAGTGAGGACTCAAAAGGCGACGGCGGCCTAAAGGCCGCACTTTGCCCACCACTGAATTAGATGGTAATTGTATATTGGGTGATATTAATTGGATTGCAGTGAATAAGGACGATTTCAGCTGCTTCCGGCATGGATGTTTGTAGTTCGTGATTTAATGTGTGACAGTGTTGGGCAACCGGGATCACATAAAACCCATGGAAACAGACTTAAAATCAATTTAATTAATTTATTTTAAATTAATTAATCAATTAATTAATTTTAATTAATTGATTTAATTAATTTTAATTGATTAAATTAATAAAAATCAATTTAATTATTTGATTTTCCGCTAATCCTGGATATCATGGGTGCGCAGACAAGCATATCTAGTCTCACATAAAATAATCACATTTACTTCCAACTGTATATTTTCATCGCTTGATATTGACATTAGGCCTACCACAACACAGAGGATGAGTTCAACATCATCATCAATACTTTGATATTGGCTGGCTGCCCACTGTTTAGGACTATTTCAGCAAGCCAAGATAATTGCTTTTCCAGTGTTTCTCATTTGTAAGATAGCCTATGCTCCGAGATGGGATCACAGCCTGCTCCAATTCACTTGATTTAGACTTATTTGGGTGGGTGAGTGAATGAAAGAGTGAGTGAACCTCTCTCTCTCATTCAAACTTCTTGTCCTAGAATGAGTGGATTGAAGGTGGTTGACTGGGTTTGGTTTATGCTAGTATGTTAATTTTCTAATTATAGCAATTAAACTGATGGATGATTGATATGATAATTTCAGCTGACCATACCCTGGGAAAGTTCTTGTAGTGGATGCTGGTGTATGCTACAGTATGATTTAATTAAATTAAATTATATTAATGTGAGCCAAACTTCGAATCCATCATGCCCAGCGTTCCCTATGAGCCAAAATCACCCTAAAACTTATTTACAACATCACTACTTCTCAGCGAATATTTCCCTGCATACCTACAGGTAGTCACCAGTTCATTTCTTTTCATAAAAGTTGCTAAATCAATTCTACATACATGTACATACTCACCAGCGCCCACATGCTGAATAGCCTGCTGTAAACCAAGTTCTGTGATCACCACTGGCGGTTAATCTTAGACCAGTGTCACTAAACTCTTTGTGGTATGTCACTGTAAGGATTACTCCTTCGTTTTTACCGTTGTTCAGATACCACCTATGCAATCTTGCAAGCTTTCCAGTAAGACTCCTGTACATTTTATTGCTCACTCCTGAAACTGTAAAAGATATGATGTTCAATATTATTATTAGCATGGTAAGTACAGTAACTTGCTTTGGAGATAATTAATTCATCATAACTTTCTTAAACTACTTGTAATTGTTGGTGGCTACACACCTGCATATTGGTAAACTAAGCCAAATATTAAAGGGTAGCTTTGTACATGTAGTTCATGTGTAAGGTCTATCCAGCATGATATTCATCAGTGTGTTCTTAATCTTTCCTATTGAGCTATGGTCACATTTTCAGGCTATAGGTAATGATGAGGCTTTCACATTGCTTACAATTATCTGTTTCAGCTGATATTTTTAATCGGATGACAGCAGTTTCCATATAGTGACTATACCTAAACAACTGCTAATCCTAGAACTGCCGTAATTTGATCACAGGTATACTGGCATAGTAGCTCTAGCTTGTCATGCTGATATCTATTAGGGAATGAAGAGAATACCGTCTGTCAAATTTGTAGGGCTGAAAATAGTAACTTTTTTATTGATGACTGACAATAAAAATCTCTAAAAAGTGAAATTATGTAAAAGTAGTCTGCTGGATGTCTCTGTCAGGTATTGCTTGCATGGCAATTTGTTCAGAGTCATTACTGCAGTGTTATATTGGGGGTGGGGGTACCTTCCCCACTGCTGTCACATATGGGGTGGTGGCTCCTGCTTCACAGATTATACTTTTAATTATATACACTAGTGTATTAGTGTTGGAACATTCACAGATCTTGCAGGTCGGGTCAGATTCCGGTTATCGTAACATGTAGGGTCGATTTGCCGTATTACCATATTTATATGAGATAGTGAAATGGGCTTTCTATGGCTGTTCTGTTGTACATGTATGTAGCTAACTATCAAAGTGCACTTCATCCTGTTTGATGGATGTAAAGGATGCTAACATCCATCCATCTTGTTTGATGAATGGATGTTATCTATCTGGTATTGTAGCAATAATGGACTATTATTGTAACAATAATGGGAAGACAGGAAACAAGATCCCTCTGTCAGGGCCATAACAGTATTAGTAAACTCTCCCTTTGGAGTAACGCAACAGTGATGTGAATAGTAGGTGAACAGTAGCAGCATAAAAGTGGATCTAGCAACTTCAACAGGTACATAAGAACTGATAACTGGAATTATGCATTTACTAGCCTAGTATAATGGTATCAGTAGCCCAGGCCATTGAAATATATTATGAAATATTAAGCCATTGTCTCTAGATTAAATGTTATAATTATACTATGTCAAACAGCACTGCAATATCACTAGACAATTACAGTGCACACATATGGTTACACTGTCCATAATTGTATATAATTGTTGTTTGTAGCATCAGTTCCAGATATCGGAACGGCTGCACAGAGCTGAGTTTGCAATGGGAGTTGTCTGTCCACATTAGTATAACAAAGAGAAAAGCTTCATAGGTTCTCTGAATAGCAGGAGTGTAGCAGGAGAGATATCTTTCCTCTTCTAAAATTTGATAGGCTTCTATACTGAAGTAGCGCTTCCAGAGGCCTGTCATCTGTCCTAGGATTAGCATGAGAGGTGCTGGCAACATCCATTACAATATTATGTTAGCGTTTTGTTCAGGGTTTGTTCACTGTGCGGGTCAGTGTTCAGCACGGTTATTCATTACCAATAAAAGTTAAGTTTATTCTTTGCTTTATTATTATTATATTTGATGTAGTAATTCACGACATTTAATCAAGAAGATGTGTAGAAATGCAGATCTGCAATTCTACATATCTTCTTGACTAAATATAGTGAATTACTACATCAAATATTATAATAATAAAGTGAAGAATAAACTTAACTTTTATTAGTAATTAATCACTGTGCTGAACCCAGACTTGCGAAGTGAACAAACCCTGAACCCTGAACAAAATGCTAACATAATATTGTAATGGATGTTGCCAGCCTGAGCATAATCACTTGTCTTTAGTTAATAACGTAATAATGGCTTCCATTTAATAAAATCCCGGTATTAATACTTTCCGTCATCTGGTTCATCTGTTAGATCATGCAGGTGCACATAGACGTTAGTTCACACACCCAATTTTGATTTCACTCCTCCATGCAACTCTGCCTTTGGATAAAAGGTATGCTCTTGTCTAAAACCATATTTATGCTACTAAGGTATTGGTGTATTGTGCTAAGCCAGGTAATGCGCCGCCTTCCTCTTGATTTCTTTGCTGGTTGTTGGAACAGTGCTAGAGCTCTGCGGGCAGGTGTGCTTTCGTCTAATCTGAGGAGATGGCCCAGCCAACGCAGTCGTTTCTCCCTGGTGGTACGACTCCAGGCTTTTTCTTTTGTCCTCTTCTATAGATCGTCATTCTTAATGATGTTTGGATATCTAACGTTTGTGACTATGTAAAGCAACCTCCTGTGGTAACTATCTATCTGTTGTTCTAGTGTAGAATTAGATGACCAGAGTTCAGAGTTATAGAGAAATATTGATGATATCAGGGAGTTGAAGATTTTAAGTTTGGTGCTGTCGTGAACCCTTGTGTCTTTCCAGAGGTCCATCAGCTTGTTGAGTGAAGAATTTGCTAGGATTTTTCTCCTGACAATATACTCATTTGTATCCAGTAGAGAGACAAGGTATTTGCAACGAGTCCAGCTGTTATTTCCATTTCTCCAGATGGTGTATTCTTCACCATCCGCAGAAATGGAATGTTGAAGAATTCTATTTCTTCACCTCAAAGAAGAATTCCGTTTCTTCACCTCAAACTTCGGGCCTCAAAATAAAGGAAAAACCGGCACTATCAAAAAAATGTATTTGACTCGGTGAAACCATGATCTCCAATTCAATATTAATATGGATTACAATATATTAATGGATAGCTCTGTGTTTCCTCTCTTCGGAAATCTTAACTCTATGGCGATAGCTTGATTATTATTGCAGATACATATCTTTTAAAGGACACTATGCCGCACCCGGAAATCGCCGGTGACAGCGGTTCTTGGACAGGTTGCTACGAGTTACTTCCGGTGTCACCAGCTCTTGGGGGTGAATGAGCTAAGTTATATTAGTTACTATGGAATATCTATGCATATGGACAGTCACTCTCTCCAGCTAGTTAGCATGCCTATGACTATGGCATCCGTTCTAATCACACAGTCGCACATACCGTTGACTCAGCCTCACTCAGCCTGAATATAATTGCATTGAGTCAAGCTTACTTGTATATTCGAGTGTCATGTGTTTATAATAGTAAGGTCTTCAACCACTCAGCAGTTTCATTCCATTGTCTTGTTATTACTTAGCCGAGACTCTACTATCTTTTTAATACTTTGCCGAGACTCTCAGCTATTTCTGTATTAATTCAATTAGCATCTTTTGTGAACAATCGAGAGGATTCGCCTCTCAGTTTTTATCCTTTTAGCCAATCAGTATAGCTCTGTAAATCCGAGTCTGTTAAGGGTATGCCCATTTTTGTATAATCTGTTTGACCTTTGCTTGTGGCTCTGATCAGTTGAGAACTACATGTAGATTTAGCATAATGCAGTAAGCACGGAGTTATTGTATTGTTCAAACCATGCTAGTAACCAACTTGTACTAACTAATAAATTGTAAACATGAAGACACACTCATCAGACAAGTTACTCATAGGTAGCCATCTAGAATAGATGGATCACTGCTTGGTCTGCAACCCCAGTGATTAGGGTTCACCTATTAGAATACGAATTAGAATTATAATTATAATTATAATACATAGTTGGCTATAGATAGATGGCTTTCCCAGCTTGTCAGCTTGCACATCGCCTTAGCCCATAACTTGCAACACATATATGCAACACATAATATACGCAACTGCAATACTCCCTCTGGAATATATTGGTTTTTGGAGGTAGGTGCAGGACTGGCTATTTTTGAGATAGCCTCTGGTCTAAGAAAACAATGTAGATGAGAAGTTGTCTTCTCCACAATAAGTGCATTCGTGCCCCAAACCCAAAACCCCAATCCACAATCTAGAACTCAGCTAAACTGAAAATAGTCACTATTGAACCTTAATGTTACCACTAAATGTTACTAAAATAATGTTACCACCTTAATATTTCTTCGGTATCTTTTGTAAAATTGCACAAAGATACTAAGATAGTATCCAAAAACAGCACTGTCATTGTCACTTTTTGAAGTAGAGTTTCAATAACGTTGATACGTGACTTTGTGACTGCTAGGATTGTCAGTGAGCAAATTACCAGACAACAGTGATGTAGTCTAAGGGTTACTATATGTATATCATTGGACAACAGTGATGTAGTCTAAGGGTTACTATATGTATATCATTGGACAACAGTGATGTAGTCTAAGGGTTACTATACGTATATCATTGGACAACAGTGATGCAGTCTAAGGGTTACTATATGTATATCATTGGACACTACAACGTGTATTTGACTTACTGACATACAATAAGGTGCATGTAAAGCATTTTGCATTACAGAGCAAACATAACAAACTAACCGTTTCATAAACACCTCAACCGGTTCCAATGCAAAGTCGTTATAAGATGAAAAGTTCGAAGTTGTGCCTTAAATTCTCTACCACAAACCACCATTCACCGTAATAATACTACATGATTGTGCTAGTATTTGAAGCAGCAACTTGAATACTTTTGATTTATGTACTGACAATATGTTGTATTGATATAAATGTGATATTTATACATCTAGATTGATCTCTGTTTACCTGTTGTAGGTACAGCACAGGAGGGATACAGTGAAGATGATTAGAGCTCACTCAGGTCGCAAGGCTCCATTATTCATGTATATAACACCTGTAGCTGTGCATCAACCTCTAAATGTACGTTTGTAAATTATTATTACAATAATTACGTGGGATTCAAACTCACAGTGGCTTCGGCAAAAAAGGGAGTAGTGTAAATGGCTAGGTGAAAGCAACCCAAAAGGCGAGCCACAAGGTGAGATGGAAGGTGAGACGGAGGCCACCCAATCCAACTTTGTTGGGTTCAAGCCATATTTTGCTCAGTCTCACGTGGGCTTGGCCAATCATAATGGAGATAGTTTAGCTATTTCCTTTTTAAAATATAATATATTGGATTGCTGTCACTGGTGGGCCTGCGCAATGAGCACTTTTGTGCAGTTTCGTTTTAGGAAAGCGATCAAAAGCTTATCATATTAAAAATTAGGTTCAAATATCTTTGTTTTTGAGTTTTATTAATTAATCTGAGCGTTAGGTTTATCCTGATTGTATGTCGTAGGCATCTATGACCTTTTCTGCATCTAAATACCACAATGAGAGCGCATTTGAACTGATCATAATAATTACATGTAATTCAGACCAATGCAAAAATCTGAAAACGATCGACTTGCCTTGCTGGTGAAAAGATCGACGTGCCTTGCTGGTGAAAAGAGGAAAACAAAGTAAGTTCCGTTTCCGTCTGCCCTTGAAAATGACTTATATTAGCCAAGACGCTTTCCAAGCCGAAAAACTAGCTAGTCTAAGCTCAACTGTAGGCCTTTAATTGCCTTTCTCAGTCTCCTTAGTGTCTTTGTACAGTGTACTTTAGCAGCAGCAAATATTAGATTCTCTATAAAATCACCTCTATTAAAAAAAGTGATAATGATTACAAGATCTGTAAAAAAAAAAATATGCAAATTTGAAGTAATGCTGAATTTGTACTGAGTAAATAAATTTAGAAATAAATATAAATTAATAAATAAGAGGTCATTTGAACTTACACTTACACTACAGTTCAAACAGGCAGTACTTGTAGTAAGGAAGTTTAGTTACAGAGAACACACTGAGATGACTCTTTATACGTAATCCATTGCTCCTATTAATCGGGGTATTTTTGCTAACCGGAATACCGAGCCACCAATAACCATGTATATTTACTAGTTCCATGTAATTGAATACTGGGAATACTATTATAAGAAACTTTGCTAGCAAAGAGGGCTTGCTGTCTGCTCACTGTTGCTATGCTATACATTCCAAACCTGATTGTGACATCATCAATAATGGGTAGAAAGTAATCTACTATTTAAACACTTTCACTACTGATGCGTCGTGGCTTATAATGCCTATAACTAATCATCTATTCAACCTACAAACTGACTCGATGGCTTACTGAACAGATCAGAGTATTAACTTCAATTCTACTATAATTATAGTTTACTATCATAACTAATGAGGGGACCCCACAGTGTCCCTTCAAAGTTGGAACTATATTTTCTGTTGGAAATTTGCTCTATTGTTTGCCAATAATATGTTTTCTGTGCCATTCATTCAATGTATGCCTACACAAGCATTACATATCAGCTATTATCAAGGCGCTAAGTGTAATGTGCTGCTTTTCTGAACTATTATAGGATTTATAGTACAGGGTAGACTAACATTTGCAAATTTCCTTCAATTTTAATTATTTTAGTGCCAATGAATAGAGCAAATAGAGAACTTTCAGAAAATATATGATTTGAGGGGGTGACATCAAATGCAGCCGAATGAAATGAAATATTCAAATTTTAAACATTGTTGAAAAATCGGTCAGTAGTGAAAGTGTCTTAATTGATGTAACTTAACATGTCAGAATGTATCATATTATATCCATTAGTAAAATGGGCATATAAACTGACCAATTATTACAGCTTAATGTCCAGTCACAGCAGGTCTATTAGATTGTGAAACAGGTGAATGATTGAGAGGATGTGTAATAAATAAATTATTAATCTGCATTTATTATCAGCTAAGCATAATTAAAACAATAATTAAAATCAAGGACAGTTTTATAATAATTATTGTAAGGATAACAATTCATCAGTATTAATTAGTATATCTCGATTTAACAATAATATTTACATGGATCTACAAAACAAGCATGATTTGGAACCCATAGTGTAGGTGCAATTAAGAAAGTTTTCCTGTTACATTTATTGGTTTAATTGGTGACACTGGCACTTAGTATAACAGTAGCAACGCAATATTTTTTCCTCTTACTGCATGATTGCTTGATGCAATCTATCTGACATAAAAAAGAAATGGTATTTTTCTTGCCCATTTTTAAAACCGAAACAGATTTTGACTGAAAGCTAATAAATTATTCAACATCTCCTCTGCCTCCAATTAGCTCAGAAATACAATATTTTACCAAATAAATGGTTTATCCTAGAGATTCGGGGCAAACAATAATTTATATAACAGGGCTAATTCATATGATGCTCTGAGTACATGGAATAATTTCCTAACTACGTAATTATTATAATATTATTTCATGTTGCTCTCCGTTATGTTGTGCTACGTCACATTGCGTGACGTTAAGTCATTATTATATATTATTACGTTGTAACAGAGAGCTTCAACATGGAGTTCTCAGTACAACAGTGTCCACTGGTAAACCATTCAGTCAAATGATAGTCGACTGTTGCACACATTTCCGTGACTCCCAGTCCCAGCTGAGCACATTGCCGCTAATCAAAACGGCCAAGTATATTCATTTTGCACCTGCTTTCGAGAGCGCAACTTCCAAAAAGCAGCCCATTGGCAAAATTGACAAAGATGCCTTGCTAAAGATAATCTATGTGAACAACACGGTCTGGTATAATTCTGCATTGGCCACCAACGTCGTCCAGCTGATAACACCCTGCTAAAACTCCCTTTTTACTATATTATTCCTCCATTTACTGCTCCAGAAGATGGAATTTTCTTTATTGGGGGAAATAAATTATAAATTTCACATGGGTTTTTTGAATGTGAAATAATTTAAAATTATATTGCAGAACTACATTTATTGCAATTACAATATTAGAGCTTGATTTTGTTGCATTTCAACGTCAGCTGGTTTTTAAAAATAAGAGGTGCACTAAGAACTAGCAATTTGGCAGAATAACATTTGGCACAAGAACACAAACTTGCACTGCCAATGTTAACAGTTTTCACAATCTTCCAACAAAGCAAATTATAATTGCAGAAAATTTGAACACCATTCCATATTCATTTGACCAATATTTCATTTGTATATTTCAAGTATGCGAATATTAGTTAGTAAATGAGATTTGATGCTCTATTTGTCAAAAAATTATTATTCCCAGATTACGTTAACTAAATTTTGTCTAATGTTGGTATGAGGCTGTAAGACCCCTTCTCTAGTTGTTCAAAATATAATATACCAATGCATTCTATAAAAAGTGATGATCCTATTTACCAAATAGGTCTGTATTATTATATTTTATATTCTATTCTATTCTTCTATTATTATCTAACTTAATCTCTGTTAAGTATTTTTAGTGCACTTAGTGACACGCGTAGCCTAGCTACCCATTGACTACTGACAGCAAAAACTGGAATTCAATGCCCACCCCAGTATCCTTTGAGCAAAGATTTACTTCTCTTTGTTCCAGTCGACTCAGCTGAATATGAGTACCGGCCCTAGCTAGGGAGTTAACCTGCGTCAGACTGGCATCCTGTCCAGAGAGAGTCTTGTACTCTCAGTCGCTCTATTGTCATAGAAACCAAGATAGCTACGCCTTATAGGTCTTCTCAAGACCTGGGAAGACTTATTATATACTTATAAGTATAGTATAATTCTTAACGCAAGTCCTAGTATAAGCAGATCAACCAAGGCACGCTCAACCAATATTGTGTAGGGCATGATATGGAAAGTGATACTTTAGGCGGTCGATTTAATACACTAATTAATGAACATCATTATCATTGTCAAATTCAACATATTGAAGCCGTAAAAGTTATTAATTTCCCCATTAAAATTAGTGTAAAACAACACCAATTTGTCAAATTTATCGAATTAATTAAAATTTATGAAAATATGGAATGTTGTTATTACAAATTGGGCATGTTAATTATGAATATTTAATTTATTATTTTGGATTGCAACATAATATGTATAACACATTTATTAGCAATTAAGTTATTAAATAATAGGTTTAGTAGCAATTAGATTACGAATTATGACAGCACTGTACGAACAGTATTACTCACCCAGTCTTAATTATAAGTTTCAAGGAAATGAGGGACCCGAGTTTCATCAGCAATAACAATATAATACAGAATATATAAATTCTTCTACTTGCATTAATTGAAAGAAAAGGAATTTTCATCAATAACATAGCAAGTTCACAAACTGACGCAATCTATATACACCTAAGCTATAATTATAATCTATACCAGCAGGTAGAGATTAGGTCCTTTCGGTATAGCTTCACGGCCTCGGACACATGTGAAGTGGATGAATTAATGATGGAAATGAGCAGATAATAATAATATATTTAAAATGTGTTTAATTCCCACCGCGGTCAATGAACGACTACTTACCAGTTCAAGATAAGCACAAAGGCATGAAAATCAGCTTTAACTTTAACCTTTGTTGGCCGAATGCAAGCGTGATTGACAGGAAATGGTTTGCAGCATCTGAGCCCTTTCGCTACAATATATAATATCAACAGGCGTCGCACTTTTATATTCACTTCAGAAAATGTACAAAAAGAAATAGCTGTAAATGTATTGGGATTTTTTCCAAAACAACCAAGTTTCATTTTTGCTCTTGAATTACAACCAAGCGCACGCTCATATCGCATTCGAAAAGTCACCGGGCAGGTCACCTTATTATTTTGAACAAACGCCGCGTGAATCTATACCGAAAGCATCTACTGTTTTATAAAGCAGGCTCTCCAGATTGTCAATGAGGCCATTTTTTAACATTCTATTTTATCTGTAGATAATGTACATGCTTTATAGTTGATAATTATATATCCTTGCATCACAGCCCTATTGATATAATTTCGTGTTATCACATGACTAAAACATAAACATAAACATAAACCAGCAAGGGTGGTGTAGCATTATATTCTAAAGTGTTTCATTATACCTTTTATTATATTGTTGATATTTATTATTTATTGAGTAAATTGTCTATTAATTATTAGTTTTATTGTATCCAGAAATGTTCAGAAAGTGTTACTCCTAGTAGGCATTGTACTATAATATTATTCCTGGAAGGCACATTATGCTCACGTTCCGTTGTGAGACCAGTAGTATGAAATATATTGTGAATTATTTTAACTGTACATGTAGGTGACTAAAGACATGTTCAATAGACACCGCTTCTTAAATCCTAAAATTCCTAAAGAAAAGCAGCGGAGAGAATTCTTAGGTATGTCTATAATATAATTTCACATAACAACAATCCTTAAACTTCCATAATTCTAATTATGTGTAATTCAGTCTGTACAAACAATTCACATGACTTGCATTATTGTTGTTTGTATTGTCAATTCGAATAAAGTCGAGTTATGTAAAATAGTAAACCCAACTGGTCATTAAAAATTCTACCTGAAATGTTGAGGTTCCACTAGTTTCAGCAATCGCTATGACAGTACTACCCAATGCGTTTTCAGTCGAAGCTATATATATGACGTGAATGCTTCACAAAGAAAGCCGTTATTTGTTTGCGGATATCAAAGATTGAAAATTGCATATTTTAAATGTAGGCCTAGTTAATAATAGTCCACATTTCTGCCTATTCTATAATTCACTGATTATTTTATGATATCAGAGGTTTCTTTCAGCTTTGCTACTGTTATAATTTCTTAATCTTCGGCAGTTCAGTTGCCTTATTTAATGTGGCCCATAGAAGCCATTGTATCTGATATGAAAATTAAAATCCTGATGAAATGAAACTATTTCAGCTAATGAAATTAATTCAGCTAAAATGAAACAAATTTAGCTAAAATGAAAATTAAAATTCAGTAAAAATTAAACCAATTCAGCTAAGTTGAAAATTGAAGTCCAGCTTGAACGAAACTTAACCCTAGTTCAGGTCCCAATTTGTGGGTGGCCGATAGGTCATTGCTGTCAATTCATTGTATCATTCTAAATTCGTTGAATTATGGCCGAATTTGTTTCATCTTAGCTGAGTTTTAGCTTTCATTTTAGCTGAATTAATTTCAGTTTCAGTTTCAGCTTGGCTGAATAATTTTAATTTTAGCTGATTTCAGTTCCACTTTAGACAAATTTATATTTTCATTTCAGATGCAATGGCAGCTATGGGCCACAGGACCTATTGGCCGAAAGCTCTCTATTTGCAAAATATACAGAAACATGTTTTCAGCAATATATTAAGTCATTTTCTAGAAACCGCTCTTTTATAATTGTATTGTAAAAATCCTCTTATGCATGCAAATGAACATGTACCTTTGGAGACAATATAATAATTATACTAATCATATTCATATTATTTATTTGCAATACATGTACATTACATTATATACAATGGCAATATACGTACATATAGCAGTATATAGTCAGGTTACTTGTGGTACAATATATGTACATATAGCAGTATATAGTCAGGTTACTTGTGGTACAATATATGTACATATAGCAGTATATAGTTAGGTTACTTGTGGTACAATATATGTACATATAGCAGTATATAGTCAGGTTACCTGTGGTGCAATATATGTACATATAGCAGTATATAGTCAGGTTACTTGTGGTGCAATATATGTGCATATAGCAGTATATAGTCAGGTTACTTGTGGTGCAATATATGTACATATAGCAGTATATAGTCAGGTTACCTGTGATGCAATTATGTAAATAAAGCTAGATATAGTCATGTTACTTGTGGAACCTCACAGTTATTGGTTCAGTCACTAAATGTGGTACTATCCTTCTCTGCCAGGGCTAGTAGCTGCCGTAGATGATCTTGTTGGGGCGACAATCAAAGTGCTGAAGGAAACAGGACAGTTTGAGAACTCTATTATTGTGTTCACGTCAGATGTAAGTAAATAGGTTGTATTAGTAGTCGATAAATTTGCTACCAACTAAGCACAGCGGTGGCAAACAGAAATGAGGATTTGTCCACTTTTACAACTATGTTTTGCGTAATCTTATGCTTGGATTGTCTTGAATTAGGATATAAGGTTGGACTTGAAATGAGTTGAATTTATGTGATCAGGTGTGGCTTGAATTTGCTTAATACTTGAGCCAAAGTTGCCTGAAGGACTTGAGACTTGACAAAAGCAGACTTATTGACATCCCTGAAATGCAGCACCGCAAACCAAGAAGAAGCAAGCATATTATATCATGCAATTTATGGTCGAGATTTACGCTGGCAATAAAAAAAGTTATTAACAAATGCAGTATCATTTGCATGTACATATGCTTTGATCGAGGTTCATTCAATTAGATGCTACATCTGCACAGAATACGTTGGAGTTCTGTACTCAAGCCTGTAAGCAAATATATATAACATAGTGGGATGGAGAGCAGGAGAGCAGGAGACCTAGGAGAGCAGGAGTTCAACTTCAATATCAATGCGCTGGTTCATTCTCTTTCAAATATATTTTTCTAAGCAGTGAGTTTTTATCATAAATCAGCAAGCAATCATAATTATGATAGTTCTTGCCTTTGTTTGTAGAATGGAGGTCCTTCAGGTAATTTAGACTTTCCAGCCCCTTCCCCATTCATCAGTTTTGGTAACAATTACCCGTTGAGAGGAGGGAAGACGTCCTTCTATGAAGGAGGGACTAGAGCTCCCACTATCTTCTTCAGACCAAACTTACCCTACAAGTCAAGAGGCACAAAGAGAGATTTCCTAATGCACAATACTGATTGGCTCCCTACCATGCTCAGTTTTGTAGACCGATCTTTTAAACCGGGTAAGCTTATATGTGTAGATTAATCTTTAATGTAAAAAATTGAATTTGTTATCTAGACTCTTCTTTAAAACTAGATTAGCCTCAGTGTAGACCACTATTTTAACCTAACAACCTATATTACATAGATGCTCTGTAAAGCAAGGTAAACCCTAGTGTACTGACCAAAGTTTAAGTCAAGTTCAACTTCAAAACCAGGTAAAATTTTGTCTGTACATGCAAAATGATCGTTCAGATTAGGTATGCTTTAATGTGTTGTAGACCGGTCTTTCAAATCAGGTAATCTTTAGAGAATCTAATTTGTAATTGCTTAGTAACAGATGGATATACGTTGCTCCTTGATAGCAGCAAACTATAGAACACATACCTATAAGTTACACAGTTTAAAACCCCTCAAACAAAAATCAGCATAGTATTGCACGTCACATGAAACAGAAAATTACAGATCTTGCTACAGAGCTTTCTCTAAAGTATATATATATATATATATAAATTGACTAATTGACTGAAGTCACAAACTGTTCAAGCTGTGTACCATCTACGCAAATAAGTAGATTGTTTCCTGTCCTTCTGTATGTTTACTGTGGTAATTATCTTGGGAAACCTTTGCAAATTTAATTGTATTTAGATCAAGCTACTTTTTTGCTTCGCTTTGCACACTTCAGTTTCTGAAAGTTAATATCAATAAAACATTAGAGGTGGCCATTATTCGCATTAATTACCGGGATTAAGTCACTTATAAGATTAATGCGATCAAGGTTTTCCTCCCTAATTAATAGCTGGCGCATTATTATTTACATTCACAATATAAAATAATAAATAATTGTCATTTATTTGTTCTACATCTCTGTGTTATAAATTATAACTATCATTTATACCCAAACACTCTCACCAAATGAAGCAGTGACTGTTACTATTTTTTTAAATCATAGCTACAGTGCACATTTTGTTATCTTCTTGACTAAAATTTAGTGAACTGAAAATGAAAAACAACCAACTCACTCAAGTTATATTCTGGAAATTAGACAGTTGAGCATTGCATCTCCAGTTACCTGATTCGATGGTAATTGTTCATTGTGGAGTATGTTTTGTAACAGGTTATAGTTCAAGTTACAAGTAAGAGTTTAAGGGTGGTATCAGGACCCCTTGATTGATTCAATTTTATAGTAATTGGCAGGGCCGTATATAAGGATGACGGCATGATGACATGTCGTACATGACTGAATCTTGTAGAGAAATTCCCTGAAATTCCAATGGTGAAAACCCCACCTTTCTAACTTAATTAGAACTCTTTTTGTGGGCACTTTAGTGATACAACTTCTATATTGCAATTTTGCAATGATTTGAACAGTTTTATTTAAGAGGAGTAGTATAGTGTGAGCAGATCGGTACCCCCTGGGAACTTTTTTTGACCAATCACAATGCTCCTAACAAGCTCTAAGCCAATAGGACGCATGCCAAAATGCGTAAATTGAGTGAAAAAGCTCTCAAAACGTCCATAGTCCGTAAAAAGCTAAAAATAACTCGGAATCCAGCGTTCTGATTGGTCTACAGCCTATTCTCACTTTCCCTCCTGACTTTTTCTGAAACAGGAATCCTGTGGCATTTCAATACCAATTTAGCAATGAAAGTCGCGTCCCTAGCAACCGACAATTTAATCAACCAATCACCGACGAGCTTACAAACCCTCTCGTCGCCCCGACGACGAGACGCTAACCGCGCGCCCCTGAGCGGTTCGACCGACGATAGCTCCGCCCGAACGTTCGCCGCGGCGCCGCCGCCGAGGGTAGGGGGTCGGCGGGGCGGCAGCATGGCGCCTCCCGGCCGCACTTTCTACGGCCCCGGCACCTCCCGCCCGGGCCCCTCCCCGACACGACGTCGCGCGACGCGTACGCCGCGG
>JAOQGN010288663.1:0-23770 GCA_027564295.1 Himantozoum antarcticum | reverse complement strand
CAAATTTATTCTAGCAAGAACACAGTAATGGCAATAATGCACCACATATAGTCTCCAATGTGAACTATCCCTTTAATGTCTTATGTCATGTAATAGAAATTTGGTCAGATACATAAATAAAGACAGCATTTTCTGTAAACTGGAAATGTTATTTGCATACACCAATAAGCAATAAATAACATCAAAGAAAACTTTGGAGTCGGTGTAGTTATTATATATAATTGGTGTAGTCCATATTCATATTCAACTTATCTTTTTTTCTTCTTGGAGTGGCACTAAGTGACACAGGGCGGTTGGTGAGAATGGGCCAAAAGTTAGTGAAATAGACGTTTGATAATACAGTTACAGCTTACAGATATCAACAGCGTAGGTCTTGCTGGAATTCAGCACCCGCTAAAATTATTTTTGCCAAATGTTTTGTGTTCCTGGAATAGGATTTATTTTAGAATTTTTATGGTAATGTACATTTCCCAGCAACTCAATAAATGGAGAATCTCGTTTTAAAGTACCTAGGTCATTTTTAAATTTGGGTAGTTTATTTTGCGAATTTGTTGGGTCTTTTACGCATTTAAAGCCTTAAATTATTTAAAGCATTAAATTATTTAAAGGATTTTCTGCTTCGCGGAGTTGTCCACCCGCGAAAGTAATAATGCATCAAATGCTTTAGAACTGCTAAAGTCACATCATTAACAGTGCTTGATCACTCCTGTTTTGTTCACTATATGATCCCAGAAATAACAGTACTTCAAAATCAATGCAAACAGAAAATTGCAGATCATTGTAAATTCTGAAGTGAGCTGAAACTCAAATGTCTAAATTTAAAATCTTGTGTGGTCTCAGAGGGTATCATGTCTAAGAGCACACAATTATGATCCACAGATCACTGATAAATTACAGGTTGAACAAAGCCAGTTAACAACCACAGGCATCTTTATATTTTATAGCTATGGTATACACATGTTTGTGGTATACACATGAGCTTCAGTCACATTTTCAAGATGCTTATGAATTCGGGATTATCTCCCCAAAATATAGTTTCAGTGAACATTGAATTGATCTAGGGTACTTTGTAAAATTAGTGGAGTGCATCTGATTTTAAGATAGCTCATGAGGATGAGAACTCAACAGAATATAAAGATGTGAGAATAGAAAACTAAGTAATATAGTAACCCATAAAAATCTGCCAGTCAAATTGTCTGCCACTAAATATCGTCCATTTACAACATATTAATCATTGGCACAGAGGCCAATGAAATCCAATAGCTATAATATGTCAACATACCCTTTCATCAATATAGAATATATGGGAGTATCGCCCAGTGAGTTTATATATAAAGTTGGTATCTCGGTCTCTGTCCGTAACATATGTCATACCTATCCTGGTGTTACTGATATATGTGTTCTCTGTCACTGTGAACTGATACTCCTAGCACAAATATATACATATATACACACAGTTAGTCTGTTCAGAAGTCAAAACCACCACAACACCATAGTCCACCTAACGATCACATCCACCATGACCACCACAATTAAAAGTATATCAAGAAATGGCCATTGCACTTAAGACAGTTTCCTATCTCCAATCCTGCTAACAGCTCATTGTTAACGTGGTATGAAATACAGATAATAATAATTATGATCATCTTTGACATTTTATAGTATAATTGCTCTATATAAATTATATTACATGCGCTTATGAAAACTTTTGTTACCATATGGCATGCTTATGTGCTGGCATGGAAGACTGTCTTCTCTTTTTTGTGAAAAGAATTTGAGTGTAGTAAATTACAATAAATTTATTATAGCTGTTTTAAGACAAGAAATTTATCAAACTCCTATAAAGTGTAGCTTTTGCATCATAATAGACAACGGTTAACTTGAAAAAACGAATTAAAATAGTTCAGATCATGGACGTTTTGCCGTAGTTATTATTTTTACTGTAGTTACACTCCAGCATGTTCAGTGATACTATCCATCAAGCAGTGCCATAGAATGGATTTGATTCAAACAATAACAATATTACCAATCAAAGAGTAAAGTGTGGAGTAATATTTAACTAGCGACTCAATGCATTTGGATCTAACAAGAAATACCAGCATAACCAGATCAACACACATTAGAGAGTTTCAGCAAACAGTTATCAGCCTGACGCCGTCGGTGGGTGACACTAAGTGGCAGTTTGGACCGAGTTATCCATACCAACAGCTTTCCGCAAAGCATATTATTGCTTATTTTCGGGAATTGTGCCTTCTTAAAAACACAAATATCCATGAATAAACTTAGCCATTTCCATTACCGCTAATGCACTTAGAGAGAGGATAGATCTGACGCCGTCTCCCTGTAAACGGCATCCTGCGTCATACAAACGTGTGTGTAACATGACTGACTCCTGCAATTAGAAGACGGTGTCGAGCTGATAACCCCGTGACAAAAACTCTCTACTATTAGCTCAGATAAACCTCTTACAATTTGGCTAAATTCCGGGCTATTATCGTTGATATTTATAACATTGATCTCTAAAGTTGCAGATGACACTTCACCCGAGGATGCTTTGGCGTCGACTATAATCCTCTTGGTCTTACTGATCAACTGCTCATAATCTAGTGCCCGATCCAAGCGTACCCCTCCTACCAAGTGGAAAATAAACCAATAGAAGAGACAGAATAAGAGAGACTAAGAATGACATTACTGGCAGAGATGGTTCACCTTTGTCAATTTATTGCATCTTGCAGCAATAAATCACAGAAATATATCAGTACAAAAGAACTACTGTAAATCCTCTGGTAAATGGATTGAGGGTGTCTAAAAATGATTTCCACACTCGTCACCTTTGTTTGCATTTTGATAAAAATGCGGAACCATTCACAAAATTAAATACAACTTTTAATGGTATCGGTTAAATATAATTGAAGTAACTAGCAACAAAAATAGCAATATCTCAGTATGGAATCATACTTTTGACAGCACACTTGAGTGCTAGTATAAATAACTACCAGTTATAGTTCACAACTACTACAGTCAAACACTTGAGTGACTTGAAGTCACTGGTTGGTGATTCAGTGACTAGCGTGTCATGTGCGTTGTGCGCAATGCTAAGGTACATGCAGTTAGTTGCACCATATGCAACACATATGCATAATTTATATACACAATGGTATAATGGCTAATCCGCGGCGGCTAGCGGCGGCTAGCAGTGGCTAGTAGCAGTAGGGTTCTATTAGTCAAGTGTTAGCTTCTCAGGTTACGGTTAAGTATTACAGGCCACAGCTGTTGAATTCATAGACTACAACGCGAAGAGAGCCGGATAACGGGCTTACTATGCCGACCATCGAATTACAAATTACATTACATTCACATTAGCATGCTTACCATTAGAGAGTATGGTAAAGTAATTCTCTGGATCACCAGCTATTTCTTCAAACTGCTCAATTCTCTCCCCTGTTATACTATCTACTGCTACTAGATGAAGTATCAAACCGACCCAGCCCTCTGTTACATTAACCACTATCCTTTGATCACTTGGAGTCCATGGCTCATTGAGGAACTTGGGTACCCCGACTCCTTCTTGTCTAATATTCACCTCAACTTTAGCTAAATGAGAATTAACAAAGTAATAAGTAATCCAGGACAACATCGAATTGCTACTTTGATAGCTCATGATTACGTTACGCTATATTACATGTACAGTATGTTAAATTGTTATGATAATATTGTCATGTGGGCCACTAACAACTAATTATATAATATCTTATTACCAATTACAAGATATAAATATCTTATAATCAATTAAATACAATTTTATAAACATAATTAATAGGTTATTCAATTTATACAATTTTATATACTTAAATAATTCAATTAATATGTATCTCAATTTAGCTGTATTAGTATTAGCAATAATTATTGCAAAATAATGTCATTATTTGCATTATGTTAGAGAGCATTGTCCACACATTACATTACTATGACACCACTGTGATCACTGATATTAGGTACTGAAAATCAACAGCAACATACTTAGTAATGGCTTATAGTACAGGGCGAAAATTTAAGTGATATTTAGTTAAATCAAGAGATACTGAAGCTATAAGGAAAGTGTAATTATGTTACTATTGTGATAAATATACTATTAAATATTCCTTCAGTGGTTGATTATAGTCTTAAACTCCCACAATGCACTACACAAGCGCTTACCAGCAAGTACAGTAAAGTAGGTACTGTAACTAAGTACACTCGACAGTAGTCTTCTAGAATAGGCGCTTGTTTTACTGCTAACCAGAGGACAGCCACACAAAGCAAAACTGTTTATCAAAGGCTGTAGTGATTAACGGTTTTAAGAAAACATTTTATACTTCAGCAATTAAATCGACTATTCTTTCGTATTTTACTATACAAATTTGACTGTTTTATTAACTAATTAACAGAAATATATAATATATGAAATTATTTTATTAATCAACACACTTACCAAACCCCTGCTGGTCACGAGGTTGCTGACCATTAATGTCAACTACTCGAACTTGGAAACTAACAAATGAAATTGCGTCTCTGTTGAACGGCAAAAGCGTAATTATCTGCCCGGTAAGTGAGTTTATAGAAAATGCATTCTACAATAAACAGACATCATTCGAACATAAACAACAAGCAAAGGAACTAGATACAACATACGATAATTTGATGTAGCAATTGCAATGGTGGAATACATTTTATTTTACAAACTGCCAACTTGACCAGCAAATATATTTTCTCTCCATGGCTATTTTTGTAAGAGAATATAAAAGTTAATTATGCTAACTAATGCTAAAAGCTTACATTCAGTTTTTGTCTCATCTAGTGAGAATGACGTATTAGTCATCCCCCAATGACGTATTAGTTGTCCCCCTCCTATAGGGGCATACCAACACTCACCAGTTGCCAGGATAACAAAAATTAGGTTGTCTAATTAATGATCCAAGTCAATGATGGCAGATTTACTCTCAGTAACTGCAGAGCACCTCATTTACTCCAAAATACGACAAATGTGTCAAGATGAAATTATTCCAACTACAATGTTGTGCTACTACATTTCAACCACAATGTTGTGCTACTACATTCCAATTACAATGCTGTACTACTACATTCCAATCACAATGTTGTGCTACTACATTCCAATCACAATGCTGTGCTACTACATTCCAACCACAATGTTGTGCTACTACATTCCAACTACAATGTCCCGCTACTACATTCCAACTACAATGTTGTGCTACTACATTCCAACTACAATGTTGTGCTATTACATTCCAACTACAATGTTGTGCTACTACATTCCCACCACAATGTTGTGCTACTACATTCCAACTACAATGTTGTGCTACTGCATTCCAACCACAATGCTGTACTACTACATTCCAACTACAATGTTGTGCTACTACATTCCAACTACATTGTTGTGC
Organism: Himantozoum antarcticum; assembly: GCA_027564295.1. Classification (NCBI taxonomy): domain Eukaryota; kingdom Metazoa; phylum Bryozoa; class Gymnolaemata; order Cheilostomatida; family Bugulidae; genus Himantozoum; species Himantozoum antarcticum. The sequence goes on along the minus strand of JAOQGN010288663.1, from coordinate 18,332 downwards.
TACAACATTCCAACTACAATATTGTGCTACTACATTCCAACTATAATGTTGTGCTACGTACCCTAAAATCAAAGCTAGATGCAGAAAGTACTTCTCTGTTGAACGGATCCTTAGCCTCAAAAGTGCCAGAGACAATGTTATATCTGAGCTCACTCCCTCTGTCCAAATCAAATGCATTCACTTGTATAACTTTAGTACCAACAGGAGTGTCTGTAAACAAATGCAGTATTCAGCATGGAGTTGCCCACTCTTCCCTTAGAGTTTAATATTTTCCCACTAAGAAAGTTTTGAATATCAACATAATGATTGTTTCAACAATTTGTACAGAGCTTGACGAATATAGGCAAGCCAAAAGTTCATGAAATACTATCTGCTGTAGAAACGTCAAAACCGGAAAGCTAAAGTCACAAAGGGAGGCCCATCTAATATAAATACAATACGATACCTACTAACTATACAAGGCTCGCAATACGATCACCACGCTTTTCTTGCTCTATTCAGATGTAGTCAGCACAATCAACACAACTTTCACAACTACTAAGCAACAAGCAACATAATTGTATTCTTATTACGTACCTTCCCTCATATATTGAATATAGAGCTCATTGGAGAATTGAGGTAGCCTGTTATTGATGTCTGTAAGCGTTATATTAACAAAAGTAGTGGCCGACTTACTCGGCACTCCTTTATCTTCACCCTTGACCTAAATAAACAGAACACCTGGCAATTGAATGCAATCCCATGACCAGAGGAACGAAGCAACCAGAAATGAGTTCTGTCATTAGAACCCTAACATCATGCAGTTGAACAGTAATTGTAAGAATTTATCACTGATGAAAAGAATATCAATTCTCTTCAACAGGCTGCAGTCTGATCAGACTTCAATGTATTACGAATAATATTATTCATTAAAATCAAAAACCTCTTGATTGCGTTACGAAAAATGTTCTTAAACTGTCACAAAATTTCTGACAAATCTTATATCTCACACCTGGGTTCTTAGCAGATTCTCATAGGGAGTTCAGCTACCAGTCATGAACCGTAGCAAAAATTGAATGTGCAGTGAGCTGGTGTAAATGTTATTCAGTACACCAGTAAAATAGTGTACTGAATGAACAGGATGGACCCAGCCGGTGCATCTGTTGTGAAGGACAGCTCTTCATTTCACACCTAGCTGCTGCTGCTGCTGTTGCTCATACAAGCTGCAAGCTTAAGAGGCCCATCAAATAGGGAGCAAAACCACATCAGAAACACAAGAACAAAATAATTCATTTTGTTCTTGTAATTGATACCCTACTGCATAGAAATTGTGCAAGCATTCATAGGTGTTCATTGGATCCTCCATATTAGTTTCAAGGGCATATGCTACGTAAACGTGTAGTTGACTATTCTGATACTCGAACAATAACTATTTGGTGTAACACTGAGCTGACTTGCCTGAAGTACAAACATATTCACAGTATCGTAGTCCAGTTCTGCATTAACACTGAGTTCTCCGGTATTAGAGTTAACATAGAACCTCTTGGTATCGTCTCCACTTAGTATGTCATACATGACATGACCCCCTTCCTCGTCCAAACCATCCTGGTCATTGGCAGTGATGTTTAAGATTACGGTACCTGTGGAGCAGAATATACAGTATACCGTCAGGAGGCTATACCTATCATGCATCTGAAGATGTAACAACTGAAGAGTGCGATTTAACTGATATAATTTAAATAACGAGCAAATATTAATTACAACATGCGCACACAATGAACCATTTCAATTGGCAAAATCAGAAGCAAAATGATGCTATTATGGATATCTAGTGTGAGGTTTAGATACGTAAAACTACAAGTTGATTGCACCAATTGATGGCTGGTTGCTTCAAGAATGCTACCAGAATGATAACACCAACAATAAGTTATTAGTGTCAGGTAAATAATGAAACAACTGTCGTATTACATGTGCATACATGCAAGTTTCAGCTATTTCAAATTATGATTGCAATATTATGCCAATTCACCTTCAAGTCTTCAGACCAATGATAATACGGACATTTTGATATACGTGAGATTATCTTAAAATGCTTGCAGCACCTCTGCTGAAAATTATTCTAACTAACTCTAACGAATCGAAAACAATCTAATGGTGACATAATATAAGAAAGGCAATGTTAAAATAATATAGACTTGCCAATAGGAGTGGATTCCGGTATAATCTTTTCATAATAGTCACTGGTAAAGCGCGGCGTGTAATCATTATAATCCTGTATGAGAAAGCAAATAAAAGGTAAATATGAAAGTGATGTCATGCTGTGGTTTGCTTTAGAAGTTTGCAACGTCACAAAAAAAATACACTGCTAAAAATTAACACTGTGACTTTCTATGTGATAAAACATTATCATCTCTTTGAACATGAACAATGCTACAGGCTCGTTAGCGATGGGAGGGACCGGTAGGGAAGGTCTCCATTGTCGGCCCCTCCCATTGCGGACAAGGCACTGCTACTAATAGGTCATCTATGGTTCATTCAAGCAGCAAACAGCTATCTGGCTCTTCATATAATAGTATTTGTCCTCTCTCAATAGACAGTGCTTTTCTTGTAGGAGGCAATAATTCCCTCAACAAAAACTTGCTACATAATGAAATGAAGTGATATCTTCCCAGTATCTTCTCTATCCACGTGTCACCACTTTTAATTGGTTAGCAATAACAGCAACAGACAGTAGAAATAGGGCACCATCATTGATCATTACCAATGTAATTATTTATGATTTGGAGTAATCAATATAGGTGGACCGACACTTAGTTTTAGAGACAATATCAAGTACAATCTCAAACAGCTGCCGCAGATGCTACAGCCAACTGTCACTCATTACCTGGAGGAGCCAGTTTCTGTGACCAGCCATAGAACTTCCATAATCAAAGACAAGTAAGCAAAGTCACTGTATATTATTAGTTAGGAATGGCTGATGAAGCTAGCCATTTTGATACATCATTTTATTACCAATTAGCTTCATACAGTATAATATAATTATAAACCAACATAACCAACAGTCCCAGTCTCCCAGATACCGACTATGCATACTGATATACGCCCCATACTAGGAGTCACTCCCAGATACCGACTATGCATACTGATACAGATACAAATTCTGTACTGGTTCAAAAGACTTATAAGTTAAAAACAATATTATAATTAATTTAATTAGATTAATAATAAATCGCTAGGCTCTGGAGATTTTTCCACTAATTTGAATGTTATTTAGCAGTCCGATTAGCTTACCAGCAAATCTATAATGATATGAGCTGTGTCATTAAGTTCTCCGTCTGATGCTACAACTGTTAGATCAAACTGTCGGCCATCTTGTTTTAGTAATGCTCTTCTCAAAGTCAACTGACCATTGGTTGGATGCAGTTGGAACACTTGGTCAGGTGTATTTCCAGCAGTAATGCTGTATATAATCACTTGTGAATCAATATCTGTGGCCTACAAGTACCACAAATGGATTGTGTGAACCATGCATTAAAAAGTAATTATTTTTTGGATAATGTCCCAGTTACAATAAACAGTCAAATTACGATTAAGAGGTGGTAAGATACACGTACTTGTAGTAAGCAATGAGAATTGAGAGCCACTATTTACATGTCTTTCAAATACCCCTGCATGCACTTTTAAGCAATTTTATTGATTTAGTATGCGGTATTTTTTTCTTGAAGTTTCGCGCCTATACCAATTATATAAATTTGCTCTTATAGTTGGCACAATTAAATTTGTTGCAGCCGCATAATTTTTATTGTTATTTGTTATGCTACCTAGGTGATAATAGCGTGTGTGCTAGATGCGCTAAAAATTAATATTAATTAGAGTAATTAACTACAAGCTAAATATTATAGAAGAATTTCTGTGAAATAATAGAGTTATACAGAATCATGATTACAAACTGAAAGCGATATGAAAAGAGGTACTGGTCATTCCATCCGGACAAAAAATTTCTAATACATGTATAACCATAGGAGTTCCCCCACAGTACCTCTCCCCTACAGTACCTTTCCCTATAGTACCTCTCCCCTACAGTACCTCTCTCCTACAGTACCTCTCCCCTACAGTACCTCTCCCCTACAGAATCTCTCTCCTTCAACCAGTAAAGAAATAGTAGGAGTCAGTATGAATACAACAAATGTATGCAATAGTTTTGATTATAGTCTACAAAACTTGGTACCACAATATAATTGGAGTTATTTGTACGTGTACACTGATAGTATACAGTAATTACATACACCACATTGCTAGAGAATAAACAACTCCAAATATTAGTGCCACCTTGCCATATAAACTACATTGTACCAATTTCTACGATATCACCACGGGTCTTTTTTGACCAGTGTTCTTTCACTCAAAATCTGGCAAATTCGTTGCTCTGGAAGATTTTGATTGAAAGAAAGCTTCCAAGGTGGACCATTTCACACAAACATCTCACGTCAGCCCAAACATCAAGTCTACACCGATTGTTCCCATTTGTTAAACAATATCAACAAGTGGATGGATGATCGAACCAATTTTACCCAATATTCAACAAACTGTAGATATAATATAAGCAGAAATATACAGGACAAATTAAGCACATGTAATATTAGTTTGGTGCAAAGCTTACAATAAGTTGTGATATAAATTATAAATTTACATGTATACTGTTAAAACGTATTATATGATTATACAGATATGTGAATCTACATGTATATGTAAGCGGCTCTTACCGTCCTCATACTAATAGCCTGTATCAACAATGACATGGGGGTATAAAATTCAATAGAAATGCAATCAGTAGCAATATGACATCTATCAACCTTCTTCCATTAAATCCCAACAATTATTACATTCAAACAACGTCGAACCGAAACGCCGAGATCATTAACTTTAGGGTCAGCAATTCAGTTGGTGTGCTCTGTGAATATTGACAACGAAATGTGGGATATATTAGTAAAAGGCCGATAAAGTATGAAGGCACAGCAACATTATTATTATTATTATTATTATTATAACAAAAGTAATGAGGACCAGTCAGATATATGTCATACCATGCATGAACCCAACCATATGAAATCATGTCAATAGTCGTCGCCATTAAGTCAAACCATCGAATTACATTGGACTTCAGACTATCTAAACCTGGTGAAATTATAGCTACATCGCATTGATGATTTCACATGAAACAATGACTGGACATCATTGTGCTACACAATATAAGATATTTCAGTCTAATCTAGTATATTATTAACATAATTATATCTGGTTTCCTACCTTAACTCTCACGGGGTCATTGTTGAAGTTAGTTCGGTTTTCATAGACGGTGGCATTATAAATATGGTTGAGAAACCGTGGCCGCTCTGGGAATTCATTGTTAAAATTGACTACTAGTTTAGCAGTGGTGGATTTGCCTCCCCCATCAGTAACAACCAGTTCTACTTCATATCTGGTACCGGAACCTTCTCTAGGGTGAGCCAATAGATATATAACCCCACTTTCACCATCTATCCGAATTCTATAGAAATAGAAGAAAATTATTGTTAGGACACCCTGAATGTTGAGTATGCAGATTATAATATCTTAAGATCCATCGCAAGTGTGTGAAATCGTAAACAGCAAACAGAGCTTTATATTTTAATTTAAAGTTGTACAAGACAAATCTTAATGCTGCTAGCACATTGACAGAAATATGAAGATGCAAGCAACAAGTAACAGAGAACTAAGAAAATTATGAGTTGCCGCTAGATAGGTATACTATTGTCGAAATAATAAAAATAACAATGATGGAATTTTGAACTCTGCTCTTATTAAAACGGCTGTGATGTCACTAACAGGTTACGACAATCACTGGCAGATTTATGTTTGAATTACAATTGAATCAATATGAATGGTGTATTGTTCGTTTTATGCAGGGCGATTTTCATGAATGCTAGAGAAAAGGTCTGGTCAAGTACTCTGTTTACTGCAAACAAAGTTAGAAAGTTCTGATTAATGAGAAGACAACTGCCACTATACTTACAATGATGATGCTTGTACTATAGAGAAGGTCACTTTGCCGTATGATTTACTGTCTCGATCTGTAGCCTGCAAGTGACCCAATCACATGTATGTTTATGTGTATTATAGTAACTGCGCGGCAGAAAATATGAATTCTGCCAGGCACTGCTTCAAATGTGAATGTATTTCACCAAGACATGGCATAATTTCCCGTATCAAATAAGCAAAAATATCAATCACAACTGCCAATTAAAAAGAGATATGAAAGATAATTATCAATATGTACTTGATAATGAACAACTATTATTGACTATAATTTATCCGTGACATTTCCATTCATAATTTCGGTTACTGCATTTACCATGAGTAGAATGAATAGTCCGCACGATAACGATTTTCGTTTCACCAAGTATAACCTAAAGCAATATCACGTAATACTTGCAAAATCTGAGAAAAGCTTGACCTGCAATAAACTCCATCTCCGTTTACGGTTGTTTCATTTAAAGGCAGTATTTTAACTATAAATTATTACATTACATCAACTAGATAATTTATGAAATTGTATAATATGCAGTTGAATGATGAGCTTACATTAACTGTGATTATAGGCGAGCCTGCAGACACATCTGGTGACACTCTTACAGTATAAACTCCTTCGGTAAAGTGAGGGAAGTTGTCATTCCTGTCTATCAAGTTGATTATAACTGTAGCTTTCCTGGTTAAGTTTGCAATGCCAGATCTGTCGGTTGCCACAACCTAACAAGGAATGGTATGAATTATTTTCTATGTATGATGGTGACATCACAAATTTATAAATTATACAGTTTTCAAGCGTTAATCCATCGCGATTGTTGTATTCAGAATTTTATGGAATCGCCTTGCCATAACAACCTAGCAAATGCAGAATACAAACAATTCAATTTCTTTGTTTGTTGTTTGCCACCTCTAATCATAAAATGAATAAATAAGTAATATACAAGTTCAGATTGTTAAGGTACTGGGACCATCAGCATGCAGTAAAGCAAAATTTCTTTACTTTCACTGTATGATATATTAGTGTTGTGAAATTACTGCTATAGTTGACAGCATTTGCTCATCTTACCTTCAGATTCATCTGCCTGTACTCTGGTTTTTCATAGTCTAAGTTTGCCTCCTTCTTCACAGACAGTGAAAGCACAGCGCTACCGGTCCCAAACTTTGGTGAAAGTTGGAATGTATCCTTTCCAAAGCCTTCCATATGGACATCAAACTCATTACTTGGCTGTAAAAGAAGTAAGATAAACCAATAATGACCTTCGAGTATAATGAGAAAGCATTAGAGAGTCAACTTCATGTTTAAATCAAACATAAATTGCGTCCAGAAATCGGGAGTTGTCCTTTCTCTCCACTCAAGTGGAGAGAAAGGAAAACTGCCGATTTTTCCTAATCGGGAGTTGAGTTAATCGGGAGACAACAAACCTCAACTGGAGAATTTGCCTTTAATCTGCTCAAGGATATTGTCGTCTGATTGGTGGCAATTCTAGAAGATTTAAAGTTTCTAACAAATAAACAATCAGTAGGCTAGTGAGTTCTAGCTTCTAACCGGTCAAAACACACATTATTATTCAATCACAATCAAAAAGATTGGGCAGCCATTATTCAGAGATTAAACTAGGCACCATATGGTGACCATTTCAGTCATAAATCACCATCACTCAAAATGTAGCATGACCTAGCAACTGAATTTAAAATATTTTAACCTTTAGCAAAACCTACCGGTATATCAATATCTATTATAGACATGAGAAATCCTGGTAGGTTTGTATTGACCCCAAGCCCCTCCGTCACATTCAGTATGAGAGGCCCTATAAGCCTCTGCTTATATCCAGTGCCAGTATAGAACTCGGGAGCATTGTCATTTATATCAAATATCTGTACATTTATATGTGAAGTGGCGACTGCTTCACTATCTTCCAGCCCATCAGCAAATAACTCGGCTACCTAAATAAATTAATTGTACAGCATTACTTCGTTTTACTCTCCGTCACAATAGTGAAACTAGTAATATAATGATCAGACACTGAAAGCAACCATTGTTCCGCCTGTCACAACCTGAAAAATAGTTATATTACAGAATGTGACACTCCTATCACCTGAGCAATTATCGCAAGTGTTATCAAGCCAATTTGGCAGCTGTCAGCAGAGTGAGCATGAAAACAATTTCAATACACATTTAAAATATGAAGAACAAATTTATCGTCAAGCCTGTTGTGCCATTATTAGTGGTGATCAACAATGGTATCAAATTTTAACAATTTCTCTTTGACCCAATTTCATTTCAATTCGCATAGCCAGTGCCACTGCCTGTTGATAATAATATGAACTATCACATTGTAAGAAGCTGAGACCCGGCTATTTAATGTGGCCACTTACTCGTACAGCTACAGTGTATAAGGGTTTATTATGATACTCCTCTCTGTCCATTCTGCTCTTCACTGTCAGATTTCTAGTGAATGTTCCATTGTTATTCACTATCGGTGACAGGTTTAGCCAGTTTCTAGTGTCTACAAAATGAATATGTGACACCAGCTATAAAAAATACACACCAGGCAAAATTTAGAGTTAATTGAGTTAACGTAAGTAATAAGTAATATGAAGAATGTCATTATATAATATATATGATATAAATATAATAAATTATTTTCAATTAGTTTTACCTTCAGTTGTTTTACCTAACCGATAAGATCAGTTTGGTATAGGTACCTGTATCTGAGTATTTTACATTATATATTGCATTGCATTAATTCACATTTTATGGACTATCTTATCCAACATATTCCAACTAAATCTCAAGTTATTGTCAACAATAGTAATACAAACTGGCCGAACTACTGGGTACATCACTACAACTGACATGATTATTCATAGGAGTTATCCACAACTAATAGCAGACAACTCCCGATTTTACTAGTGACCAAATGTTTCGGAACTGAATGTATCTGATATCTGGTATCTGAATAAAGGAAAAATTGCTAGTTTCAATTTTACTACTGTGAAATTTGCAAGATGCTTGTTTTCCATAGTATATCATCAAGCTACACACAAGTGACAATAAATTATGTCTATGACCCTATGAGTATTCATCACTCTACTCAACAATAAAGATGCAATATCGCTTGACAGCACCTTTGCATATTTTTTAATTTGATTTAAATTTAAATCAAATTCCAGTAATTAGCGTACAAAGTATAAAATTAATATATACCATGTTTTCGCAACTCTATCGTAATGTAAGCCATGTATTACAATAGAGTAATGTATGGCCTATATTATTTGAGCTTGCCTCGTGACTTGCTGCAGTGCTATTGAGCACATTGGGCCAAATTAATTTCTTTTTCTTTTTGATCTTTTCTGTTTATAGTAAAAGAATATTGATGAAATAGACAAAACAAACCAAATATATGCTTCCCCAACCTATGAAGTTTATTCCAAGCCATACAGTAGTTGATACATTACTAACCATTCCAAGCCATACAGTAGTTGATACATTACTAACCATTCCAAGCCATACAGTAGTTGATACATTACTAACCATTGACTAGCCGTATACTTAGCCTCCGAGCTGGGCGAGCTTCTTTATCACCATCCCGGGCAGAGATTACGTCAATAACTGTACCCTACAATTAAAATATATACAATAACGCATGGCTAACATGAAATAGCCAACAGCAGAGCATGCCTGTGTCATTATGCAAAAGGAGTAATCAAGCGATAAATTAATTTTGAAACATTGAACAGTACTATTAATTTTAGTAACTCTTTTTAAAATATTATCTTCCATTTAATTTTTTTTAAATAATTTTTAACAAATTTTAGTAAAACGAGTGGTAACTGCTTCTATTTATCACACTGATATTCCCCTATTACTTATTAGCAGTCCTAGTCCCAGCATATATTTTAGTAGTATCGTAGACATCATCTTATTTATATACTTTATATGTTTGATCAGCAATAAATTTGATAGCAAACCTGACGGCATCTAAATGCATGTCTTCATCAACCGAAGATTACAATGTACATGGTAGCTAAGAATACACTACCTTGTACCCAATTCGCTACCCGTACACGGTAGTAAAGAGCAATTCTTTGCATTAAATGTAGAGTTGTCTTCTCATAATGGAAGCTTACAAAGGTAACCTACTGTTGTTGTTTGATGATGTCGATATGTACGTATGATATCTCGTACTGGAGCATGGACATTATTCACAATATAATCACTTTTAATATGCTTGTTCACAATAAGTCAAAGAAGGTCAAATGCATAACTGGGCTACAAACTACAAAGACATAGCAAGGATCTCAAAATCGGCTGTGCTATTTAGTTGCAACATAATAATATAGTAATCTATTGCCACTAACCACTGGAACCTCCTCATAAGTTAGCGGTGAATATGGAGCTTTGATGAAGACAGGAGGCAGATCCTGTGAATCTAGTACATTGATCACAAAGTTCTTTGTGGTAAAGTTAGTTGGATATGCAACATTAGTTGCCTTCACTGTCAAAATATAACTTTTCACAGATTCGAAGTCTAATTGCTTCTTTAGGATCACATCAACAGCATAGTTTCCATTACTAACTCTTCTAGACGCTACGTCAAATGTCTCACATGCTACTCGAGACTGTAAGAACAACAGATTACAATTAGTATTCATATAATCACGAATGTAGTAGAAAAATCGACTACATTTTTAAAAAGCTAGCACACTCCACAATTAGCACGACAATCTGTGAAGATATCCTGTGAAGAAAATTTCAGTAATGTTAAAAAATAAAAATGTACTTACATGTAAATACGGCTTCATAATATCGTAACATATCATAATACAATCATGTAATACATGTATATTATTGTAGTAAGTTAATATTACCGCACCAGCGTCAACTTGTAGTCGGTATGGCGATGTCAAGTTTGATAGCTCATGGCTGTGTACAGATGGAACAGTAGAATGCGCAAACTCAAGAAAAGAGAATGATGAGAATGCCATAGACCTGTGAGGGCAGCAGTCACACAACTTTGTAGTCAGTATGATTAAGGGTGTTGATGTACACTTATGATGCCTTCCATTCTCCGCAAAGTGCAGGATTGCAGTTTTTCAGGTTAGCTTAGTTCGTGATTCTGGGTGGGGTTTGCAGCTAACAGCAAGACTGCACTAATATACTGGGAATCAAAAGAAATTTCCCCCTCCTGCCATTTCGCTTTGGAACCATGGCTCTCTCCAAACAGTGTAATTCATTCTTGAGCGAGTGCACATTATGTTGGATACAAAATTGGATACCTTTTTAACATGTTATACTGGTCAGGGCTGTTAGGCTACTTTATGTTAGCGTCTTAGTGACAATTACGATAACTATATTAACATCACTACATTAGTCTTCTAATAATCAATTGATATAGATTATAGACTATAATTATAGGCTATATTTGATAGAATATGGAATTCTGAAATGCACCAGATCAATTTTGCAGAAATAACAATAATTTTTGTTTAATCGATTTTTAACCGTTTTGCCATTTCACATACTTCGATATTATTAGCAAAATTTATGTCAGAATGTAATTGTAGGAGCTGCTACCTTATTGATCTCAATTCGTGTGCTGTATTGTCACTATTACAAGTGAAATATCAGTAAGAAAAAGTTGCGCATTGTGATATATCTGGATGTGTTCACTGAAAATCTGAGTGGAAGACCATACAATAAGCAAGCAGATAGTGCAACAAAACTGTGCTTAGCCGGCAAATCAAGCTATAATTATTATTAATACCTGCTGAATATTTTCGTCAGGCGCAGTGACTGACAAAATTTTGAAACACTCAACTTTTAACTGTTAGACATCAATTACTATGAGGCAAAAAATAGCGAGTAATTGGTAGATAGCATGCTAAAAGCACTTGCAACGTAATATATGATAACAATTATAACCATTTTGACATACTACATTTCATCTGCAAATAAAACAGTACAAGCAACTAATTGGCCCATTTATATGGAAACTACAATAACAGCTATATATGGTTGTAATTAAGTTTAGCTACATTTAGCTGTATTAAATTGACAGTGTTGCTAGTTAGATCAACCTCATACTTACATCTTCTTCAATCTGCTCCACGTATTTCAAATAATATCAGAATTATGAATTATTATAATATACATGAATGAAATAATTTAGGTATCAAAGTAACCAAATCATATAATTTCCTTTTTTAATGTTTTTTTGTTGGCAAGCACCTGTCGACTGTTGTCATGGTTGACAACGCTGTTGAGACTCTCCCTCAGTTAATTATGAAGATTGTATCAGCCATGAAATGCTAAAGTGACCTTGGGTGGTCTTGACACTGTCTTATCAAGAGCTTCTCTCTTCCGGGTCTTCTTCGGTCTGAGGAGAGGCATAGCTAATATGTATGAGATGGATTCCGGGTTCAGGACTAAGGTTTAGGTCCAGGTTTCAGGATTGGAGCACTTCGTGTACCCCAATGTGGTACACATGGAAATCGAAACCCGGGTCTCCTGCATGATGGTCAGAGTCCTTATCTTGTCGAGCTCTCCGTACTCGCTAAATACTATAAAGTGTACACAAAAATACGCAAAACAATTTTGTTTATCGTATATAGAAAACAATCTGTGTGTGTATCAACAATTGAACCGTCAAATTATACTATTAAAGACTATGTGCAGCAGCAGACTGTAAGGCATACCTCGACAGCATCAGCAGAATCAACAAAACATGATATCACAGTTTCAGCATTGGCCCCAGTGTCGGCATCTGTTACTCTAAAAGCATCTCTGATCCGATAACGAACATCTTCACTCTGCAAAAATAATGACTGTTATACTGAGCATCTGTAGTAAACCAGAATCAGCTGTCAGCAACATTGCATTTTGTGCTTTACTATGCACACTCAAGAAGTCTTCATTATTAACACACACTTTCTGTTCTCATAAATAATATAGATATATGAGTATTTCACCATTTCTACTAATAAGTTGGTTCTCAAGCGATGATAACAGTCTCAGCTTTAGCTTAAAATTTCTGATATCACGACAGAATTTGAGAAATAACTTATTATCAAACTGATTATTATTATGTTACATAAATATAATTGTTATTAATATTAATATATGTTAAATATAATTAATATGTGAAATTATAATGTTAAATATACATGTATATGAAATTACTAGTGAAATAATTTATGTATTATATAATTTATAATAAAATAATATATTTATATATACAATAAAAATATTGTTGTAGAAAACAAAATAAATAAGCTGATGACAGCAATAAAAATTAATATGTACCTAATCATGCAAGTTAATCTGAAAATGCGGTTTGAGGGAGTTGTCCCCCAGATTGGATGCCTAGGGAGTTGTCTGCTCCTGATAACCGGTTGTCACCACCGCCAAAGCTAGTTAACTTTATTAAATTGGATTACACTAGAGGGAAAGGATTAAGATTTAGGAAGATTTACTATGACATGATACACGCTTTCTGTATGTCCCCAATGATGTATTAGTCGTCCTCCTCCTAAAGGGGCATACATGGATCATTATAAGAGAGACTTAAGCGTTAAAAATATGCCCCAATGACGTATTAGTCGTCCTCCTCATAAAGGGGCATACATAGATCATCAGTAAAGGAAGACTGAAGCTTTTAGTATGCCCCATCAGTCATCCTCCTCTGGCTGGGGCGTACTTGCATCATCATTGGAGAGAAACAAAAATAATATATTTATATATACAATAAAAATATTGTTGTACAAAACAAAATAAAAAAGCAGATGACAATAATAAAAAATAATGTGTACCTAAGCGGTGTAATAACACAGTATTAGGGTAATGTACAAAAAATGAAAATTTCAGGACAGGGAACCACATATAAATTTATTAAGAGTTGTTGTGGTATAATGTTCGACTTGGCAACGCTGATGTTACGCTGGTTCCCAACTATAGTAGGTTCCCAACTACATAACAAAAAAGCAAAAAATAAAATTTAACATACATTCGGTAGAATTACTGGATAATACATGTACATTGCATATCGCAACTCACAAAATGAACTTTCAGTCATTTGGATGTTTGGTAAAGTGTGCATAACTCCCAGAATTGTTAATGTCCATTAAGAGACAACTCTGACGAATACATCAAGCACTGATAATCAAAGCCAGCCTTTTACACATTGCCACTCTCTGTTATTAAATACAAAGTATTTACTCACCTCTGCTATAACAAATGAGCTGCTACCTCCTTGTGCAAAGAGCGGCTCATTGTCATTAAGATCTCTTACTATTACTGAGATTTCTTTAGGCGTCTAAAATAGTGAGCAGAACATGGTTTGAAATTGAAATCATTTCTGCTATTGCAAAATATGGACAGAAATTCACAAAGGTAGGCATCTCAATATAAGAGAAATAAATTACCAAATTACGAATATTTTGTCAAAGGTAAAGTGGTGGATGCTGTCTAGACAGTAGAGACAATGGAAGTGGTGGATGCTGTCTAGAGAGTAGAGACGATGGAAGCGGCGGCCAGGAGTGGACAGATCGTGCCACACTTCATCCGTAAGGTCTAGATCTTGTGTCAGACAGAAAAACCTATCGGAAGTGGTTCCCAATACAATTAACAGCAAAAAAATCATTCTCTTAGCAAGATCCCTAGGGCAAAATCTTGACCCTAGGGACCCTGTTTAGGCCATGCTAAACAGCAGTTGAATTACCGGGAGGCCTGACAGTTGGGTACATAGGTCTACAATATAATGACTGTCTACACAGAACTAGCAAAAGTGACACACAAACGATAGTATACATAGAGGGTGGTGGCCACCCAAAAATGGATGCAAAGAAAACATTAATTTTGATCATTAATATGGGAGTTGTGTGCAGCTAAAACTACCCAATTTCGTAGAGCATACAACTCTAAATTCATAATGCTTGCATGAAGTTGATCTATTGTTTCCTAGTTTGTTTAATATCATTTCGTCAGGTAAGCCTTTTAAAAAATAACATGAACTTACAAGACCACCCAAAGTGATAATAGTAACCAATCTATCACAGATTATAACTTCATCAGCAAATGACTAAAAGTGATGTAGTATTACATCACTTTGGATTTCATAAGGTGTGGGTGTGAGATGGGATGTGGGTGTGCCATGAACTCAACTTCCTCGGATAAGATCACATCTCAGAATTGGTTTTTGTGGTTGACTTGGTCTTGATCAGCTACGCTATTCTGCAATGTGCGCCTAATCATTATTTCAACGTATTTTTTCGTAAAATCGTCTTTGTTGATGAAAAGAAAACAAACAACATTTGAGTTACACCTACCTTACTGTTACTTATTGTGTCTGTGGCAGTGACAGTAAACTTGACATTGGCATTCTGCTCATAGTCAATACCACGGGCAGACCTCACTATCACTGTTGTAGAATTTACTTGGGTAATATCAAAGTAATCATTTATGTCTATGGAGAATGCGATGGGGTCTCCATCCGGGTCAGTGGCCTGCAAAGTCGTCAACACCTCGTCTGAAAATTGGCGAAATTAACTGTAATTAAATATTGTCCAGACCACCTATGCAAAAATTTCCATACTTTGGTCTAGAAGAAGTCTCATAATTTACACAGTAAACAACAAATAAGACTAGCCGGTAATAACCGGGGCACTGTAAGTATAATCAGTGCCACCTGCACACAATGTAACCACTATACAATGTAACCACTATACAATGTAACCACTATACAATGTAACCACTATACAATGTAACCACTAGCCAGGGTACCAACCAGTGTAACACCTAACAAGTGTAACAGTTACACCGTAGCCACTAGCCAATGTAACCAGCAATGTATACAATGTAACCAGCATGCAGTGTAACCAGCATGCAGTGTAACCAGCATGCAGTGTAACCAGCATGTAGTGTAACCAGTATACAGCGTAACCAGTATACAATGTAACCAGTATAACTAAGTAATATTACATTTGTTATAGAGTTTAGACATCTAAATCATATAAATAAGTAAAAGCTGCTTTCATATAAGAAAGTGCTAAGAATATGCTGAATATATACTAGGAACTGTAGAACTGAGACAGAAGCTGCTGGGTGTAGCTATGCAGCAGCTAACACTACAATGAAGCTACTCAACAGAGAATCAAACCCATATACTTATTATATATTATAATATATAATAAGTCTATGATATAATATATAATAAGTCTATGTATATAAGGCTATGATCAAACCACTGACAGTACAATTACAGTTCAAACACTTTCCCACTTTTCCACCTTGCTCACCTAGGAACTTCAACCTACAAATTGCCACAGGGGCAGGATGTAACTATAATATATACATGCATATACACCTGTTACATACATAAAATTACAGTGGCTTATACATATGAACTCGAGCGAGAATCTAAACGCTGACCGATTGATGACAACTCAAATGCTTCACTTCTATGCCATGCTGCTGGCATGCTGCTGCTGTCATGCTGCTGCCGACATGCTGCTGATGCTGCTGTGAACCTATATACATGGACCATTCTTTTACGAAACAAATCCTATCCATTCAATTCTCAGAAACATTGTTTAAAATTGGCACTACCTTGATGAAGTTGAATCCCCAGTGGACATCATGGCTATTATCCTCTGCATCTTAAACTATCGTCTATACCATATTCATCACTCTGAGAAAAGCTGCTTGCTACCCCAGCTAGCCGTCGATGAAGTTGAGTCATAATTATTGTATAGTCGATATGACTCAACTTTATCAAGGACCAGCTGAGTTGGCAAGCAGATTTTCTGGGAGTGGTGAATTTGGTATAGATCATAGCATTAGCGTAGAGTTTTGAAGGTATAGTAGGAGCAATTGCAGTACAATATAATATTATGTTTATCTGCAGCACAAATTCTATGAAATGCATGTTTTCTTACAAGACTTAGTAACAAAACGCTTTACAATAACGCTCTCCAAAAATGACACTATGTCTATAATGACCTAGACCTTATTCATTCTGATTATTCAACCAAGTAATATAATTTCCTAATGAATATCTATAATATTATTGACTGAGAACAAGTCATCTCGCCGTAGTAACGTAGTAGCCAAATCTCAGGAGATTACGCTAGCAATGACAATACACTATCACTAGTGGTCAATATACCTTTAACTATTAATCTATTTATAAAAAGTAAAATAACATTCTCCACTTACTCTGTAAATAATGAGCTAGTTTGGGGAACTCAACTAGGGTGTCAATTACTTGCAAATAATAGAGTAATAACTAGAGAAAAATGTGTGTTTAATGCGTATTACATAATACTATTGTATTACATAATACTATTGCTGGGCGCCTCCGCCATAGTATAGTGATGTAGATCAGCTGTGATAATTCTATCTAGTCACCTACCATAGAGAGCAGAGAAGAAGTCATTGAAATTCCGACACTATGGATATTAATATTAGATGTGTTTCATGGAGGTCCATGTCTAAGTCGTGACAAAATAGTATAGGAATTAACTGCTTTAGACTTCCAATGGAAATTTCCATCTGAGTGGGGAAATGTCTCAAGTGCTATGCTATTGCTAGTGTCTCACTGGGTTTGACATATCCAGAACTAGAGCAGCTCGAATCATATGAATCCTCGAAAATGGGAGTCGGTCAACAACTCCCATTTTCTAGGGTTCATGTGTTTTAAACTAGAGCTAGAGCTCTTACGCAGCCAGGGCATAATTGTAGTACATGTATATGTAGGCCTATGTACTATACTTACTTATCTCATTTTCATCCACGGCAAATGAGGACTGACTAGGATCAAATACAGGAGGCCTGTTAACTGACTGACTATGGCATCCTACAATTAAGGAGTACTGGTCATCAATGGATACTGCGCATCAATATTATACAATTATCAGGTTCAACTTTTTGCAAGGCCAACAAGTATATTCTTGCACCAGAAAATCTTTCAAAATGTAAATCTATAAACTATTTTTGACTAGGATTTTGGCTAGTGGTCATGTGTGTAAAATTCATAAAACATGGGTAGATTATGTATACAGTACTGTTTGGTAATGTTTTGATTGTAGTAAATGTGTAGGCAATGTTTGCAAAATGTATAGCTGGTGCGTAGTAAATTAATGTGTAGGGAGTGTGAAAAGCCGCTTTTCATAGGAAACTATTATAAGGCAAAGGGCAAAGAAATGTACAAAGGACAAAGGACAAGAAATGTTTGTATGGGTCAGGCCTATATATATACATTATATATGTACATAATGTGTAATGTATA
>JAOQGN010288553.1:0-16131 GCA_027564295.1 Himantozoum antarcticum | reverse complement strand
GAATGGAAAATATTTACCAATGATAGAGATAGAGAATGTGGTCTTGAAATTGAGTCACTGGTGACGAGAGGTTGGATGATGTCGTTTGTAGATACTGGGATGCTCTCAAGATAAAGCTTAGGTGGCAAAAAGTTTGAGACATTTCGAACATCAAAGTGTGGGATGGGGTTGGTGGCTGAGACGATTATGATGTTGGGGTTCGGGAGCTGATGTTATGATCATGATCATGATCATGATCATGATCAAAGTTTTGGAGGGAATTGGAGTGTAGAGTAAAAATCAATTGTGGTGTGGGATCATTGTTGGAACACAAAACGACGGATGAACTAATGTATCATCACTCATCCTGAAACAATGCTACAGAGGTTTGGAGTCCTGTGTTAATAACATCAGAAAAACGATTGAACGACTTCTATACGTCTTTTGCAGCCATCGACCTCCATGAGAGGGCTGCTCTCACCGAGTACGGCGTCATGGGCGTTACAGAGCGTCACAAACATTACATTTTATGTTTATAAGCTCTTGGGGATGGGAAAGGTTGGAGCCGCTACTAGTGACTGTGCAGAAGGAATGGTCTACGACCTCACATGGGAAACAATAGACATATCATCTCTATGACCACAACAAGAAAAACTGGAAAGCCATACACAGACAATCTGTGTTTTTTTAGGTGTCTCACAACTCGTCCGGGGTGTGGATGTAAGACAAGCAAATCATGCACGTGCAAAAGACTGTGCATTTTTGGCAGAAAAACATATAGACTCCATGAACGCAATCTCATGTATATTGGGAGTGACGAGGGAGTGGACTCATTTCCCGGTGTCGAGCACAGATATTTGCTCATCATGGAAAAGTGCTTTGACATACCTACAACTGTCATGTGTCTGGCTCACGATGAGCCAATCTACTGTTCTGTGGTAATCTGCAAAAAGGTGGGTGCTGGTGGGGCGGCCCTTTACCTTAGCCTTTACAAACAACACTTTCGGCTAATAAAAGATATTATGTCAGTATGCAAGAGCATTTGAATGTTCGAAATATGAGGCATGCTTTAGCCAGGATGCAAACCTGTCTCGTCACACCTGCAACCCAGAGGACGTCACTCGCCTTGTTTTTTCTGGAGGAGAGTTCAAACCTCCACCTACGGTGTTTACAAATCCCAGCGAGCGAGCAGGAATCGATATTTCTGATTCAGATTTGATTTTTTGCCCATATAGAATAACCTATGCCATTGAGTAATACATGAAACAGGACAACTTGCCAGTTGACACTCAAACAGCATCATATTCGGCCAGACACGAGCTGATGAGTACTTCCACGTGTTCAAATGTACCCGATTACACACAACCAATGTGTATTGTTCGCAAAGGTACAGTTGATGAGTGTGTGGGAGCGTTTGTCGATTACATAGAAAAGGTGGCAAACTAGGCAAGCTCGATAATGTTGACACGGTTCACAACGGTCAAGACTATGATCGGGCAGGCTGTGCAGTGCTCAGAGGAGCGGGAGGGGTCTCTTTGTTACCGAGGGGCTTCTGACAAATCGACATGTGCTAACAGAAAACAGTTGGGGGGACTGGAGCGAGACATGGATTACTACCTATGATGTGTACCAGTCGTGAGCTTTAACTCGACTGGTACCACGTCGAGTTACCAGTCAACGTGGTACCAGTCAACGTGGTAGCAGTCGACTGGCAACTGGTCGACTAGTTACCAGTCGACCAGTAACCAGTTGAGTTACTGGTTACTGGTAACTCGACGGCTGGTTACTCAACGTAGCCAGTCGACGTAACCAGTCACATGAATGTAATGAAAGGTATGCTACTATGTACCCTTCAATGTGCAGGTTTGTGGTAAAAAGAGTTAATGCTATGACGTGCATCGAGAGTGAACGCTTTTCTTTTCTAGAAATTGACAACTTTATTGCCCAAGAATTGTCATATGCAAAATACGTCAAAGCCTTTGGGTGTTCAAAAGAAAAAGTATTTTTCCCTATGAGTGGATATATGACTTGAAAAAGCTGGAATGTGACTTCCTACCACCTCCAGAGGCCTTTCACAGTGAGTTGCGAAATACCCACAGTTCATTGGAGGACTATCAGATGAGTCTGAACGTGTAGCCACATGAAAAGATGCAATCGTTTGAGGATTTTCTCCATCGGTACAACAACCTCAACGTTGTTCTTTTTCTAGCGGTACTAGAAAAACAGAGCGCGATATAGATAGAAAGAAAAGGGAATAGACATGCTTCAATCGGCAATGTCGCTACCAGGTGTTGCTGTCAGATGGTGGTTTACAAGGATTCCACCTAGAGTCTGTGTTCCGGACACCGTGTATTTTATTTCATTTCGTACCTGCTACCCAATGTTTACCACCTGCTAACCTACACCTGCTATTGCTACCCAATCAACATGTTTGCTAGACAATCCAAGCAAGGATATATATCACGCGATTAAAGCCAATTTGATAGGAGGGCCTAGTGTCATATTTCACAGACATCACAAAACAGGTCTGACAAAAATCTGCGCCACAAACTATGGCCAGAACTCAAAGACTTTTGAATGAGTTCTCGGCTTGATGCCAATGCTTGGTACCTTTGGTACATTATGCAAAAGCTTCCCTCGGGCTATCCTCTATGAAGAGAGAAAAACGGTTTAGCCGTGGTGTCACCTAAGAACTTTAGTCGCGTGGCACACGGTTGGTTGCAGTATAAAGCTTGGATTACTGGAAGCCACATCTCCCACGCCCACGATGGTGGTGAGGTTTGTTTAGCACAGCACTCTCTCCCAGTCGATGGTTATTGTCACAAAACAGGAAAAGGTTCTCAGTTTCACGGTTGTTTTTGGCTTGGACAACCTGGTCAGCAGACGATGGGTATCGAGACACACCCGGTAAAAGGTACTAAAATGGGTGACTTTTATACACTCTGGACAAAGAGGCATACGTTCGACATATTGGGTACAAGGTCGGAACAGTCTGGGAGTGTGAATGGGAAGAAACCGTTAGCAAGAGCTCTGAGGTTCAAACTTTCCTCAAGGCTTTTTTCACACATTGTATGGATCGTACAGCGGTGTAATGTCGTTAGAAGTAGCTGCGTCAAAAATTGTGAGTGGTAATTTCTTTGGCTTTGTCGAGTGTGGCATTTCGGTTCCCAACTCTTGTATAGCAAATTTTTCGGAAATTGCACCCATCTTTGAAAATGTTGACATTGGACGGGAGCATGTTAGTGAGCACATGAGACAATTTGCCATCAAAAACAATTTCCTGAAAAGACCTCAGCGTATGCTCATCGGGAGTTTCTTTGGAACAAAGATTTTGTTGTTGAGCAAACTAGCTAGGTGGTACCTCTCTAACGGTATCTTTATCACCAGGATCCGCCTGATGACTGATGTACACCACAAGCTTTTTACAAAGAATTTGCTGAGTTGGTATCGGATGCCAGGTGCAAGGGTGATATTGACCCACACATGACCCTTCTGGCGAGTACCAGCAAACTCATAGGAAAGTCAGCCTGTGGAAAAATCATCACCAACAAGAAAAAGCATAAGAATGTAAAGTATGTCGATGGATCTGATGTTGTTTCTGCCAGGATCAGAGCTAAGCGATTCTGCTCCCTCTCAGAGATCGACGGGGAATATTATGAGATCACGAGTGACAAAGCAAAGGTGAGTTGCTTAGCTTCTTAGGTTTTCTTATTACACCATTTGTTTAAACGTAAATGGTGGGTTATCCGATTGCGTAAGTTTTGGCCATTGTTTTAACACGATCACCATTGCTTCCCTTATTGCAACCGTTACCCCTGTAGTGAAAAATTGTACATCATTTTGACATGATCCACCCTTATCTCGTGGTGTTAGCTTTTGTACATAGTCTAAACAATTCTTCTTAAGCTTTCCAAACTTGTGGTTTTTAGTTTTGTATTGTTTCTTAAACAAAGTGTTTGTGATTTTGGTTTCTTTATGTATTGTCGGTTAAACGCTAACACAGAGTTTTTTCCCATTGCAGCTCAACGTGGACGTTCCAGTCACCCTTGGCTTTACCATTCTACACTACACAAAATTGAAGATGTTGCAGTTTTACTATGATTTTATGGACATATGAGACATTCTACGATACTCATTCTGATTTGTTCCCCGTCTAATTTCTTGTAGTTCTTTTTTTTCTTCTCCAAACTTATATGTTTGTACTTTTATGAATTGTCTGTGCCAATGCTATTGTTAGATGCTTATTACAAACGATACTTATTCTGGGTTGTACCCCGTTACCATCTCCTTTTGGTTCTGATTCTAGCTTTTTTCTACCACTTCACTTTCTCTATTCTCATGCTCATATTTTTCTTTTCTCCTTCTCCTTAATCTTGTGTTTCTATGTTTTATGAATGGTCTGCGCAAATGCAAATGGATATTATTTATTACTACAAGTAGGTTTGTAGATAGGAAGGACTTCCAGTATGTCAAAATGGACATGGACAGCACTTTCATGACTTTGACAGACCCTCTGGAAACCCTCATAAAACCTGAATTGAGACAAACCTTTTACACGGAATGTGGACAGTGGTTTCCAAGACCATACTGTGAGAATCAGGCTACAGACTTGATCCGTATTAAGCTGAGTGGTGAGACAGAATGGCGACCCGATCACTGATGTCAGACAGTAACAAGTATGACATGCGCACTCCTGGACAATTCACAGAAGAGTTTGAGGGTGTTACCGTAATAGCACTAAACTCAAAAGCACTTTTGATGGAGCGAGGACAAAGCTTAGTCTAAATATAGTATTAAGGGATTAAGAAAAGGTACAAATCATCTAACAAAAGAGTGTTTCCAAAAAGTGTTAGAAATTGGACTGTCTAAAGTTGGAGTAAACATCGGATTTGTGAGAAAAGACAATAAGACCTATACTTTCTCCCAGTTAAACCATTAGCCCCTAAACTGCCCACCCGAGAGTTGTCCCTTATATTTTATCCGATTTTAAAAATGTATGAATTCAAACCAATACCATCCACAGGCATGGTCAATATATCATTTTATAGAGAAACTGATGGGCTTTCAATTGAAACCTAATTGGATATATTTAAACCCATCTCAAATTAAGGTATAAGTTAAGCCATGAAATGGAAGAACAAACAGGGGCAAACTTTGCCCAAAAGTCCAGGAGCTAATGGGTTAAAGACTGGTCTAACATACTTTTATGGTAAACAATGTGTGTGTAAGGATGGCGTGTCCACGTATAACATTTCACTGTAGAATAGTTAACGAGTACTTTCTTGATTACTCATAGATCTTTTGCTCACAATTGTTGTTTATTATTTAGTTAGTTTTTTTTCTGTATGTACATTAATATCCGTATGCATGGTCATGGTATTTTGCTTTTGGTAGAGCTTAACTTACAGAAAATATTTACTTACTCAAAGTTGTGGTTGCTTATTTAGTTTGCTCATAGTTTTTTTGGTTTTGGTTCTACGCCTATCCTGTAAAGCAAACGATGTGTGCACATAGTTTACTCAAAGTTGTCGCTTACTTATTCTTTTGTAGTATTTCTTTGTCGGTAGTATTTGTGTCTGTATAGAGCTTAATTGCTTTGTAGTAAACTGTACCGCGCTATTATTTCAAATAGAATAGACGATTGTATATTACACACAAAATTAGTACGATGTACGATTATTTCTCGTCTCGGTACGATGTGATAAGAAAGTACTATATCAAAAAATGAGAATCGCTCCATCGCCTTCAGTCCGTGTTAGGAGAGTGACGGGGAAGATTTTTAGTCAGAGACACAATCCTCAAAATACGCATTGTGGTTTTGCCGATGAAGGATTGATGGGCTGTACCACTTTATCCCTTGGTCGGGGATGGTCCATTCTTTTGAAATTTCTATCCGATCCTGAATATCATTTTCAGGAGTCACACATACCCATCCAATCTTAGATTTAGAGCATTTGCCATTTTTTTGGAGTTCACAGGTCGCTGTGGTTTCTATTCACCGTTGTTTTCTTATTTTCATGAGGCACACATTCCAGTTCGATCTTACATATAGAGCGCTTGTCATTTTTCGGAGTTCACGTATTGTCGTGTTGTCTATTGACGGGTGTTCACATAATTGTTGCAATTCCTTTTTCGCACTCGAACCCGCACGTTCACACATTTACCTCAGTTTCTATGCACCTGCAGAATGCTATCATCTATCTTTTTATAGGAAGCGTTAGCAATATACAAAGAAGGAACGGATGTCTCAAAACATTGTGCACGGTTAAAGCTACGGCGAGTATGGGTTCCGGGCAGTTATGCATGAGCAAACATCGGTGTTTTAAAACCTGCACCGGTTGAACGCTGTAAAATGTATGTACAGCCGGAAAGCGATGGTCTATAAATCACGCAAACGGTTGGAAAGCGATGGTCTATAAATAACAAAAAAAACACAAATGGTCTGCACACCGACGGTCTCCTAAAGAATTGGAAGAAAATCACGGTCTGTCAATCCAAGAGGACTACAAATGAACGGAGTTTTTTTTAAATAGAGAAATGAAAAAAAAGAAGACGTTCGCACATCGATTAGAAAATGACCACTCACGATTTGGGGCGCGCAAATGCTAGGCAGAGGCGTCAAGGGACGGAGGTCGGGAAGGGATCCCGGCCGCTCCAGCACTTCGCTGCGTCGGGTGTGGCCGGAGCGAGGGATCGGCGGTTGGCGATGAGGAGGCTTGCCATCGGGAAACAGATGGAGCTCCTCTCCATGTGACCGCGTGAGGTTAGGTCTGCCAATTTGTGTTACCCGTCCCAAAATATGTACCCCACCGGTCTATAAGACGCCTGCGCTCCACCAGTCCCGACTGCCCGTATTCGCTTTAGGAACACTGACTTCCTCAACTTTTGAGTTTCTCGTAGACTAAGTTCGGAGTCATCGTTCTCAGTTTTAACAGTGGTGTGGGGGTCTCCGAAGAACGATTTTGGAACGACAGCTCTTTTGTGTCCTAGATATTGACCGGGGGTACCGATCTGCTCACACAAATACTACTGATGTCCTCTAGAATTGTTATGATATGCGTTTTTTTCATTTTTTTTTACTTTCATGAATGATTTTCAATGGAAACGATGTCTGCTGAAACTATCTCTATTGAAACGATGTCCAGTTTATTATATTTATTTTCTGTTTTTATAAACTTTTTTTGAAACGATATGTCCAAAGCCATTTTTTAGGAAACAATGCGTCCTGAAATAATCTCTATTAAAATGATATCCATTTATTCTTATTTATTTGAATGATGTGTCCTTAAACGATCTCTATTGAAACGATGTCCATTTCTTTTTATTTATTTTGGGTTATAACAACTGTTTTAAACGATATGTGAAAAGCATTCTTTTCGTATTTTTTAGAGTGTTTATTCTCTCACAAAGTTTTTTTTGCATTTTCCTGACCTTCTTTTCATTGGACATTTGTTGTAGCCTATCAGGTGGGATGAACACCTATTGTCTATAGCGGCATTGTCGCATCTGATTCAGTTGTTTCTCGGGTTTCACCACAGTCAGACGCTTCAGCCTTATTCCACACTAAGGTCTATGTAATCGATCCCTTTTCATAGCAGTAAGCTCGCTTGTTTTTATCTTTATAAAAACAGACACCATCTGACAATTTCCCGTCTTGTCTCTCTTGTGGTGGAGAATAGCCTGGGAAGATAGTACACTACTTTTTTGATGCTAAAATAAAGTCGTTGTATATCTGTGTAACGCATGTGCTGACAAGAGGTATGGAGAATACTACTGCATATGTCATTTTGAGCTGTGTGAGCAATGCAAACAAAAGTTTCATGGAGATACCGACGTGGAATGCTGGTGTGGATCTGATGGAGATACAGTCTCATATAAAAGGTGCGAAAAGGCAATCATAATATTTCAAGTCCTATAAAAAGTAAATGATTTAAATATGTGGCAGAAATAAAATAAAATCCAAAGTTCTGTTCATGCATACGACTTTAATAAATAGGAACCATGAGTAGCACAACATTGTGTAAATTCAAATGTCTTACGTCATCTACACTATTTCATACACAACGTCTACTTACACTTACAGATCAGAATCTGCTATAGATAGAGATGATTCAGAATGTTCCACAAAATCTTAGATGAATAGTGATCATTCTGATTGTTCAACTACAGTTCATCCCGGCATGAGTCGAGTCGAGTGGAGGACAGATAGGATGTGAAATAAATTGTGGGGACTGCTATCATTACCACTCATTGTAGCGCACAATGCTACAAAGATATGTATGAGGGCATTAATTGCAAGCGTCATGGTCAAAGCCTCTGTGTATCCTGTCAAAGCTACTTAATTAAGCATGAAATGTGTGATTGTCTTCATAAACCTTTCATTCACTTTAATCTCTAATAATACAGATATGTATTAGAATGATCTGTGGTGGAATGTGGGTTTGTAAATAAAATGTATCAGATACTAATTATGTTTTCTTTCTTTTTAAAACAATGTGTGTGTGTTTGCGTGTGTGTGTGGGGGGATTGATCGCTCCGTTCTGTAGCGATTAACTTTTTGGACACATTGTGAAATGATCGGTGAGGTATTTTATGTGTGGTAGAATGATGTTTTTAGGTATTTTCACGACGATGTGAGTGTGAGCAGCTCGGTACCCTCAGACAATATCCGAGACATAAATAACCTCGGTTCCAGATTGATGATGCATTCCATCGAGACCTGATCGTTTCCTCCCCGATGATCTTCACGACCGCGTTAGGTTTGGTCTGCCAACTTCTGGCACCCCCACCCAATCTCAAAACCCTTAGCCCACCATTCTAGGAAATCCCCGCAGTCTACCCATCCCGTATTGGCTTTGGGAACACCAACTTCCTCACTTGCACTTCTAGGATACGCTAGGTTTGTAGCCGTCATTACAAATTTTAATGGGGTTTGGTGTGAGGACTCGTCCCAACCTTCTGGAACCGAGGTTATTTAGGTCCCAGCTATTGACTGAGAGTACCGATCTGCTCACAGTATACTACTTTCATTGAACTGATAATTAACTGTATGTATATTGTGCATTCGTCACACGCTATATTCTGCTTATCATGGTATAAGGTTTCTAGGTGTATGCAATTTTTTACTTAATATTGAGCAAACTTCTTATAACCAGCTAAAGTTATATGTTGATTAACCCAGTATATTTTTCCATGTAAATTCCTGTATGCTGCTATTGTAGATCCTGTCTTGTAGTTTTGTATTATATTATTAGACTAATATCTTATCTCTACTTTATTGCCAGTTCTTTCTCCTCCATTTCTTTTTCTTTTAATCAGTAATACTATAAATAATATGATGTGCATTATGATATGCATTTACTCATAATCATGATATTATTATATTGTATCTTCTATTTCATTATTTTGTATTAGTCATTTAATCAGAGGTCAACAAGTTAGTTTATTATTGCATACCATTTTATTATAAGCTTTCATGCCAACCCCTATAAATTAATAAACTAAATAGATAAGGACATTCTTCAATGTATGATGTCCAGATGTGATCTAGCTATTGAAATCTATAAAACTAGTATCTGATGTTCACATTTGTACAAATTGGTTTTATCTTTCATCACTGTTATTTATATGATAGTACAAGTGCAGTCCAGGACTAGGTGGGTGTGATATAATACGAAATGCTATTGGTATTTTCGGATAATATTAGGATAATATATACATTTATGATACTCAGAATTGATGTCTGCAAAAGGTAAAATAGAGCAGAGCTATAAAGTACAACCACACAGGCCCTAGGCTAGTTAATTAGAATGCTAAGAATCTAAATATATGATTATTGTTGCAAACTAGCATTGAAAGCAAATATCAACCTATTAAAGAACAGAAAGTTTTAAGATCATCAAATTTCATGGTAAAATATACAGAATGCTGCCAATGCCGATGTTTCCATTGCTGTAAAGGGAATAAAGTGCTGTAATGATGGAGTAAAGGTGTATCGGCACAGTGTGGGCCAATAGCAAGACAGAGTGACTCATTGGCAGAGTCTGTTAGCTGCTATTGCAAGGTGGCAACATACCTACAACCAATCACAGAGTAATGTTGCACCGTGAGCAGCTGCTGTACCCACTTGTCTCCATCATACAAGCACTACACCAAACTGTATATTGTATATACATGTATTTATGTCCCCCTAAAGGAGCAAAAGTCTAACATCACAGGTAATAATCTGTTCAGACACCAATAAAAAGCTTCAATTTCAAAATGCCTCTGTTTGATTGAACAGTATTATAGGTCATTGAGAGTTTATCAGTGCTCAGTGGGTCTATTTATGCTAGCAAAGTCCCTCAGAGAATCTGTCTTCGTAGACTGGCACTACGCGGTCTGGAAATTACAACTTTCTTTGAACTTCTACTTGAAAAGGCAATGTTGGTAAATAGCAGTGGATGTCCATTATGAATAAGCTCCTTGAGACTGGAAACATCGGTCTGTTTCCAGTGACTTGATACATAAAGCTTCTAGCTTTATTGAATGCCGTGTATTTTTAGCATATGCTTTTTCATATAAGCTGGGCGTGTCGGTGTATATATTAGCCATTTCTTACATATTTTACACCAAGAGTGTTCCTTGTTCTTGTGGTCACCAAGAGACTGTTCAGAAGGGAAAGTAATATCCTGGCACCTTTTTGCCTTTTGTCTATTTTCGTATGTAACCTCACACTTCCATACATTATACTTTTCAATGATGTCTATCAGACCAGTTCTTGGCATTAAAGAACTGCTTATATCACCCAAGGAGTCAACTAGTTTCACAATCGGCTGCTGTGTTCCATGATACTTTGCTCCTGCTTCAACCATGTCAACACCTAGAAAGTGATTAATCTGTTTGTATTCCAGGTTTATTAAATCCTGCTTCAGGAAGCGTTTATCACCTGAGAGAGACACCGACTCCCAATTATACATCATGAATGTCCCGGGTATCCCATTTGCACGTTGGAACTTTGTCTGAATCCTTCTCTGAATGTAGTATATTTGCGCCATAATATATTGGAGTAGTCTTGTTTGGTCATCATCTCGTGATATTTGGATACAAACTACCATTTCGTTGTGCTCGCTAAATGCATGGGTAGTCTCACTTTCCAAATTATTTGCAAAGTCTACCAAAATGATATGGAACAGCAAACTATCTGACAACTTGAGGCCATGATTCTCTCTAAATGCTAGATATTGCCACAGCTGGGGTAGACCTAATTGTACAATATTTTCGGCTAACATTTTTGGGATGATATCTTCAAATTTGTAGAAGCAACACAGCACACAGCTATTGTCATGTAGGGATTGTTCAAGTATCCGATGTACGCCTGAGAAAATCTGATGAATCCGAAGTGCTCTACAGTGATTATGTCTTGGCATCAGCCGCTTTACCAGTACATACTCAAGCGTACCATAAATAATACTTTCTAGAGAAGATTCTGTTGAATCTACATCATTCATTGTCTCTGTAGGACGTACAGGTACTACATTTACTGTTTCATGCTGGATGATGGAATTGCAAAGCTTGGTAAGGTGACTAATTACCGACGGGTTAAACCAGCCACTATAATTGCTACTTTCTTTACCAAGTCTTCCAACGGAACGTAACCATTGTGCTAAGTATACATTAAGGCTTTGAGTAAATTCATATGATGTTAGCATAGCTTTCAGCAATGGCTTGGTGTGATCAAATCCAGCCTGTCTAAAGATTTGTTCAATTTTATCCTCTTTATACATTTTTATGTTTGGTAACAGGCTTGAGCAACTAAGAAACTTTGTTATGCAGCTAATTTCATCTCCAGTTTTATTTCCGGCTTTCGTACGGTACTTTTCTTTTGAGGTTTTGATATCCTTCCATTTGCCATCACAACACCCAAAATTCATTGCAGTCCGTTTTTTATCCATTAGCTCCTGGAGCCTTTCGCACATGACAGATGATGGTACTTGTGGGCTGGAATATGAACCATGAATTGGGCCAAGTAGTTTGGCCTTTTGGTGTATATCTGACATTATTCTAGTTACTGTGTTTGAGGTTAGCTCAACTGGCAGTGAGAGAATATCTTTAACTGGGTTAAATTGCTTTGCTGCAATTTCGTCATTTGCCAGTTGTATTGTGCAGAATATAAGATCATGATCACTGATGGCATACCGGACAACTCCAGATTCTATGATCTTTGCATCTGGTTCTTGATCTTCCTCATCTTCTTCATCTTCCTCCTCTTCCTCATCTTGCTCATCTTGCTCATCTTCTTCATTTTCCTCATCTTCCTCATCTTTCTCATCTTCCTCGTATCCTTCATTTTCTTTATTTTCTGCATATTTCACATCTTTTCTACGTTTTCCTTGCACATAGATATTAGTATAAATGTGATCAATAAGTGTCTTTGTTGCACCATCACATCTTGTTGGTTGTTCGATAAGTTGTTGGATCTTTAATTCAACTTCAAGTTGTCTCATATTTGCTAACTTCTTGCAATCCAGTAAATCAATATTTAAATCACCCAATAGCATTATATACTTTGATTTTCTACTAGTCGTCATGTGGCCAATCAAATTACGAGCTTGTTTCTCAATTGAGCTATCGGAACTATATATAGCGACAAGGTCCATTTCAATCGGTTCAGTGATTTCTATATGTATGTGCTCCAAACTAAATTTGCCATATACCGATCTATTTGCATTGAAAACACTCCTACGTTCTACACCAACTCGCAAATATATTAGAACCCCACCACCATTCCCTCCAGTCCTACTCTGTATCACCTGCTCATAGCCCTTTATCGAAACTTGATCTTCCTCATCATTTCGTAGCCAAGTCTCCACTACCACAAATATATCAAACTGATGTGAGTGTATCAGAGCTGTTATCAAATCCATCTTAGGTCTCATACTCTGTGCATTCATCATGCCAATTCTCAGCCCCTCGTTCCTTGGCCCATCCTTGTAAGGCCCTACAATATTCAGATTATACTTGAGTTCCTAGTTGTATTATGACATGCTGTGTGCATCTGGCAAACTGCAAAAAACTCTCAAAGGAGATGGCTGTCCGCAGTCTGGCACAACCTGACTGTTTTTACTTATTCTCATCCCGCATTCTGTTAAAATGTGAGTTGCCCCCATGATGACTGCGGATCCTCAGAAACAATTTCTGGGACCCGGACTCGTCATGGGACAACTCCGCATTTTCACAAAACTTGGCAGGGCAGACTAGTAATGTACCCTAGGGTACCTATTGAGATGAAACCCCTAGATGTACCCTAATATGTACCTTCAATGTTTACGGTGTAGAAAGAGCTATGTAGGTAAGTATAATGTTTAGTCTCTGCTGCTAGTAGGATGGAGAGATAGTCATAGATATGTGCATACGAAGATGTAAGTAAAGGTGGGAATAGAGTCTGTAATTATGTCCACTGCATCAGTGGGGGAAGTGGCAGAACCTCTACAATACGTCAGTCAATGCAATGTAGGCGCTCTGCGGTAAACCGAATGTCCTGTTGCCAATACTGCACAAATCATTATATTATATTTCATGTTTTCGCATGTTATGACGTCAAACTTACAAGCTTGGCATCATGGCGCTTGCAGAGACTTGCAGACTTCTGACTTCAGACTATCGATTGCCAATTGTTTGTGTTGTGGTAGGCTACTTATAAACTATTTAATATGGTGTCCAAGAGTGTGTAAACTTTGTTCTAAACACAATGTATGAAATTTATACAATGTTGCACAACCCTCAGAAACCAGACTGCTCTGTTGCTGTTAATTGCTAATGCTGGATATAATTTCAAACATTTATGTACAAATGATGCTGTGCAGGTAAGATTAACTAAATTGTGCTATTCTTGGTAAAATTACAATTTTGGATATACTGACTTTTTAACTAACAGTATACAATGTGTGCTTTGGGATGACAGGCACGGTGTAGGTTTGTGGGTTTTAAGCATATGCATAAGAAAACCACACTGTCGCACAACCACGGATGCAAATTTGGACGCATTCATAGTCAATAGCACACCATAAGATTGCTAAATGTTGCGGTGGTCAAGCGGCTTAACTGAAAATACAAACACAAGTCATCAAGGCGGTTACTTATATAATATAGATTGATGCTTGGGTTTGGTTTATACTGGAGCAGTTAACTACCTTGATTATCTGCGTTTGTGCTTTCGATTATGTGGTCCAGCTGCATAAAGGGCAAGTTGCATTAAAATCATAATGAAATTGCACTCTCCCCGGACTATCTACATATTATATATGTGCTGTTGAATAATACCCGGGCCTCTTACATGATATCACGCTACCTAGATATTATACTACTCATCATGTTACTAGTACTAGCTATGTTACTTAGATACTGTATTACGTCTACACTACTCTTAACTATATTGCTACAGGCTTCCCTTTTGTATTACTGTATGGCTCCGGTGGTCCGTGACCATCAGGCCCATTGATTTTGACTTGCAGTTGCCAGCTTCACTGGCTGTTTATTCTTATTATATATTTGTGTGTATGCCCGACCACGTATTGCATGTATGGTCGGCTTTTATGCTCTTATATAAAAGCAGGTGTGCATCGATTGCAATCATCCATTCCCAGATCCTGCCCACTCGAGTCTGAAACGCGGACTCGAGTGTGATTCGACTCCCAAAATTGGTAATTGAGACTTGACTCTAAAATAGTTAGTGGTATTAGGGACTTGACTTGAGATTTGACTTGCTGCAGTGTTTAGATTCAACAATTGACTTCAGACTTGTCAATAATTAAGATTCAAAGACTTGCTGCTGACTGGCAATCAATCAATCAGACTTGACACTTGACTTATCAAGGCTTAAGTGAGGCTTGGGCAAGGCTCTGTCCATTCCACTGACAAATATTGAATGAGGCAGTTGGTTCGAGCATTAAAGCTTGTGTTAATGATAATTATAAAAACTTTGTGATTACTCATTTACTTCCATCACACACGGAAATTATTGGTCACTTAGGGAGCAAGAAAGAGGTGGTGGTAAATTAGAGATGAGATAAAAGGAGTATTTGGTGTAGATGGGAGCAAATTTATACCAGTGAAAGCAATAATGGGGTAAATATTTCTCAAGAAGGGAATTGTGGTGTGTTTGGGACGGGTTTGTGGGCAAATCAAAAGTACTCATTATGTACCAAAAACTGCGTATTGGGAGTAAATAATGGTTTAAATGGGAGCAGATAGCCTAGATTATCACAAGAGAGCAACTATCAGGCAGTGTGGGAGTGATTATTTGTATTAATTTACTTCGAATTCACTCCTATAATGACATTCGGAAGTGAATTCTAAGCAAATTCCACATATTATTGTTCCAACAAGGCATTTGTTCCTAAGAGCAAGTTGTGGTGAGAATGGGGGCTTCTACTGGTACTAATGGGCCGTTTGGGGGGTTATTTGGGAGTAACACTGAACCATGCAAGGTGGTCATGTGACCATTTGGCAGACATTTTACTCTCTTTGTACTGTTGAAATATTGATCACCAATTCCAGAATGTTTGTGAATGATAACGTATTTACCAGATTTTAGCAACATACATATAGCTCAATGTCAAGCATTTTTTATTAGCTATCAAAGCAGGTAAGCATACTATTTAAATAATTATTTATAATGTCAAAAGTACTTAAACCATGGTGAAGTTCTCATGCATTTCATGAATCTGAGAATATATTGTTGATATTGACATTGTTGCATTTGCGAGCAAATTATAAATACTAGGAGCAATATAATAGTAGGGCCTAAGTGATAACTACTAGTCACTGTCCGTCATGGAGATTGTGATTAAGAAGAACATCAACTTGAAGATAATTATTGTAATATTATATTTATATAAATAAGTACTTACAAATTTAATCATATTTTATTATTATTAGTATATTTGTGAAGCAGCGTGGCAACCCCAGCTTCCATCTCGAGTTAAGTGCAGCAATGAACATTATTTTTATACCCAAAATTATAAAAATAATAATTCTAGGAGTAGTTGTCTTCACCATAATAATTGTTGTTACAATTATTTCCGTTAATTATGACAAATATTGCTGTTATATACCTCCCCCTCTCCCCCCCCCACCCTTCCCCCCATTCCCACCCTCCCCCCCCTCCCCCTC
>JAOQGN010288443.1:0-10428 GCA_027564295.1 Himantozoum antarcticum | reverse complement strand
AGTCTACACCACCGATAATGGATAAGAAGGGATAACAATGATTGAAACACACTTTCGCTGCAACTTCTAATAATGCACAGATGCTACAAATGGACAGCAAAATGTACTACTGCATTCAATTGATACATGTATCTAATGCTAAACCTCTCATCCACAGCTACTTCAAATTTCAAATGTAAATGATTATAATTTATCAGAATGCAGCAGCTAAAATTTTATAATATAAGAATTAAAATGCATTTGCATCAGATCATGTGTATGCGTTTCTGGAATTATACTACTTGAATATTTTAATTATAATGGCCAAAGCAGATTGCTGTAAAGGCAGAATTTAAAAACATTCAGGAATTTGAATAAAATGATTTCAACCAGGATTGTTATTAACAAAAATATACTTATATAAAAACTCTTAGTTATATAAAACAGTTTAGAACATATTTATTTAAGAATTCATAATATTTAACAGCATTAGCTAGCTTACACTTTAAAACAATAGATGATAGAAAACTGTCAATTCAGATTTTTTGCGTTTGTATATTAGTTTTAATTCAACTGTCAATACTTTGTTCCAATTATTACATTACACCATAAATATGTTTTATGTTTTTCATAATGTACTTTTATTCTCGTAACTTTACAATTCAATGGTCAGTGCAGATCTGAATATCTTAGAAAGAGCTGTACTGGCTTTGGTATGGTCCATTTAGAGAACTTTGATGTTGCACTTTTTGTGTTGCCTAATTAGCTATTAAATGTTTGTTAATGCTATTAAATTGTATAACTATTTTGTGATAAATCTCTTCACTGATCTTTTAATCTGGTAAAATTATTCAAAGCAGCAACATTTCTTAAATGAATGCAAAGCTGTGACTTTATTTAACTCCAATAGATATAAACAAAAGTCCAGGAGTTATTAGTTGTTTGTTTTGTTGTTGGCACTGTATAAATCCTGTTACAGGTCTAGTTTGTTTACAACTTTGCTCTAATAAACCCACTACAAGCTAATAGAAGCAATATACGCTTGACAAGCTCCTCAGCATAATCTGATTTAGCTGTTTTGTGTACCTTGTACTTGATTTGATGCTTACTATATCGACTTTTTCATTTCGAAGAACACGCTCTAGCTGCTGCCTCATCCTACATACCACTGTACTATACGCTGTACTATACGCTGTGCTATAGTTAATTTACTAGCTAATTATGTGATATTTTAAAAATCTGAATTATATGGAATTTTTACTCCGTTTTATGCTAAGGCATCATAGGCTAAAGACCCGCCATCACTAAAGGTGTTAGTATATTAGTAGAGTAATATAAGATTGGCTAACAGACATTCTATTATTACGCTATATCGTATTAATTGCATTCTACCTGCAGAGTTTTCCATCCACTAATCTGGGAATTTCTTTGATCTACCAGCTAAATGTTATGTCTGTTGGAAAATTTGAATGAGTACATCAAATCAATTTCATTTGTTGCAAATAGCACCTAATTTACACCTTATTATAATGCTATCGTAACAGAAGCAAATCAAAAATAGTGTTATTTTCATGAGCAAAATAATTATCATATTTGTCTGGTGTTGTCCTGTCTATGTACATACATCCACTCTACATAATTTGATGAATAAGTGGCTGTCATTAGCCCAGTCTAATTTACTCAGTCTAATGCATTCATTGGTTAATTATCATGATATACTGTGTACATGTAGTATGAAATAATAGCGTTGGCTCATTTACTTAATAAGTGCATAAATTCCTAGCTGATAGCGGCTGTCTGCGCCACAGAGAATTTTACATCTTAGCTGACCTCACTTTCCCGTAGCATTAGTATAGCAGAAACAGAGTCCCGCATTACTAGGCCTTCCTTCGTTAAACTAATCCTTATACTGAGATGAAATTCAATATCTCCCGCCAAGATATTAATTTAATAGCCGCGAGTAAAAATGTTCACCCAGATTTAATAATATTATTGCGTGGTGTAAGCATAGCGTTACTTGTGGTAGGCGTAGAGTTACCAGTGACCAAAGCTCTGGCGCAAAATTTGTTTTGCAAACATAATCACAAACTGTTTCACAAATATTCATCTTATAATTAATCCAAATAGTAATTTCATTTCATTTAATTTCATTGCGTTATTTTGGATGGTGTGTTTGCATGTACATCACGCACGATATGGACGTCGCACAGACATGGACGTCGCACAGACATGGACATTTTTATTAAATTATGTTTTTAATCAAATGACATCATGCCAGTTATAGTTACAGCTATCATAATTTGAATTTGTATTTATTTAAACATTGTATTAATTTAATGGTTACACTCTCATTATTCACTTTCTTGTTTGCTGCAGTTTGGTTTATAATTATTGTTTGGTCTTATATTATGAGGTCAAAGTTGTCATAACTCAAGAAAGAGGTTTAATAAAATACCCAAGGCCAAGCCATTGCTTTATATTATCTACTGTCACTTGATATTATCTACTGTCACATATTCACACAAAAGTATGCTAAACCATATTTTCTCACATTTTTCAAACCAAATTTATTTGTTTAACTCGTTGCCACAAATAATAAATTGTGTAAATTGTTGTGAAAGTTTCATGATCTCATTTTATAGATATATTCACATATCACACTTAAAGCAGCAAGTATGCTGGCATGAATAGATGGACTCGAGGCTATTTGATTTGATGACATCTACACCGTGTTAAGTTTATTGAATAGTAACAGTACTCAACATGTCACTTGTTGTAAAACACCCCAAGCTACAACCCTTTGCCATACTCTGCCTCTTCTATTGCCTTCACAGTAAACATCCTCTGATATGATTTAAATATATCACTGATCATTTAGACAATGACCGAAGTTAATGTGATGTGAAGCGAAAGCTGAATGGCCACCGTAATGCATTCTCTACCCCCTTAGCTGCACCACAAGCTACTCCAAGCATTACAGTTACTGGTTATAAAAGCACTTGCCCTTTGTTTTTTAAATTCAATTATGACACGCTCAAGTGATGTCTTAGAAAAGTAGCCTGCGACATCGTTTTTTGCAACTCTGTTCAACTGTTAAGGATGGTTCAAGAACCTTCCCAGCTCCAGTGATTGCTGGAATATGGGTGTAATAAGCACTTGTTCTGACTTGCTATGACAGTGACCTGTGTACCTGATATGCCAGCATGTCAACCTCGCTAAAAGGTTTCATCCAACCAATACAGGCCAACCTCTTGAGTCACAAATCTGTCATATATCCATGTAAATGATGAAATGTACACATGCTTGGTAACCATTAAATTATTACAAATTAATATTTAAACTGGTGCCTCTTTGTTGTGAGTTTGTAGTTTTGTCTGTTTATTGTTAATTCAAACTGTTTGAACTGAATAAGTAAAATATTTTTTGAATTAGAGCTTAAAGCATGATGTCACTTGCTACCTGGCTCTTGCCTTTATATACATAATGTATCGCAGTCTTACACCGCCCTACACTTAAGAGTAACATTTGTATAATTGGGATCATCCAGCATTGTCCGACAAGTGGGCTCCCGGCTTCAATTTAACCCAATTTGAATTGATGAAATTTGAATATGATAGGATTATCAATATGGTAAAGATTGAGAATGGTAGCTTAATAGAGGCCTATTCCCCACTGACACTAATACACTAAGCATGGCACTTGGCCGTTTGTATCTCACATCTAGGGTCCATTTGTGTCTAATAACAACTGATTGCGCACTATTCAAAAGCAGTGTGCAGCGTTTGGTGTGCAGCGTGTGGTATGCATACGATTTGCTCAATATTTATTTAAACATTAAAGGTCTCATTTTACTTTCTGTTTGTATATATAAATTACGTGAAAACGGACATTTTATGAAAGTTCCTTTTATTGACAAGAACTTTAAATAAATATTTTGTCAGAGAAAGAAAAAACTTTTGCGTAATTGAAAAATTAAAGCTTGACTAAAGGAAATTGATCAGCGCTGATTTGAAATTGCTTGCTATAACTAATAATTATAATATTAAACTAGTATTAAATATTAATATATTCTTCTATTCACTAACTATTCAATATGTGATCATTTACAATCTAATTATGAAGTTGGTCGTTTCCTTGGAGCTCAGATATTCACCCACAACCTAGCTCGTCTTTTCCTCTTTTGGAGAACTGAAACTACTAGAACATTGCTCGTGGTTGCTTAACTTTGCTATTTCTTTTTCAGCTCTTTTTGCTGCAATGTGTTGGCTACTTTACTCTACTATTCCTTAGCATTGTATTTTGAGATCATAGTGTGTGCCTACAGCTAGCAAATGTAGATGCTTTAGTTTAGATGCTGCAGTATTTCTTATTTAACACTTAATAGCAATACTATAGTTGTAGACAGTCAATATTCTTTTTATTCATTTATTATCATGCAAGTTTTTGCAATAGTTTGATATTAAATATCTGCATAAATAATTTGTAAATGTTTCAGCATTTCTGATGTTAAATATCGGTGGCTTAGTGGTCTAAGCTTGCAGCTATGACGCAAGTCATTCATCTGCAAGGATGTGGGTTCAAGTCCCACCGTTGACTGGGAGGTTTCCTCCTTGCCACATCGAACCCCTACGCCAACATTTGTGCCATGGACTTCCCTCGATTAGCTCTGCTATTGGATTACCACGTACCAATAATATCGCTAGGACAGCGTACAACAAAAAAACGAAAAAATAATAATACTATTCAATGTCGTATTTGGGTTTCGGAAAATAAATTTCCAATTGTAAGTCTGCTTCGGTATGCGACTTATAAAATAAATAATTAATCATTGCTTGCGTCAAATAAACTCCCTGGTGTCAGGAAAATCATAACAATTGGAATTTTGGCCCAATCCTTGGAATAGCCCCTTTCATTATACTGGTGTATATTATTAATGCATAATTGAGTTATACTGATTGAGCAATGCTTTAATTGCCATCTGTAACATTTGCTGTTGAGGTAGAGGCTGGTCTTGGCTACTAATTGCTGGGCAGTTGGTTAATTACACATCCGAAACAGTAGATTAGAGCCCTGGTGTGTGCTGTGGGGACGTGGGCCATGTTATCTATTTCTCTACTGGCTCCATGGCACAAGACTAAATCATAAATAATATACGTTGAAGGTGCTTATTCCGTCCCTACAAACAAGGAAACACCAATTTGAAGTAAGACAAACAATAAATTATTCCGTATTATTTCACCATGGCGGAGACGCCCTAGCATATCCTAATTCACCATGGCGGAGACGCCCTAGCATATCCTAATTCAAAATCATCAATATTTCTATCTATGCTCATTATAACTTCCATTTCTTGGCAAATTTGAATTTCATGCCTTATATTTTCTCTTTAATAATGAATAGAAATTGCAATCTTAAATTTCTAAAATATTTTTCTAGGTACATGTGCATGTATGTGATGTAATTATGAATAAATGCTAGTATTATTCAGAGAAGATATTTTTAACAAAATTTTGCCAGCAAGAGCATACGTACATTTTTTGCACAACCTTTGCAGTTGCACAAAACTGAGTAATTGTTCTGCTCAGAAACAGGGATGAGAACTTTGGTGTTTAGAGGCTAGAGCCCAGAGACGGCCAGATTAGGATTGGAACAGAAAATAGAAAGTATACACAGTTAATTTGGGGTAAAGTTAAAATTTAAAAACAAAATTTTTA
The DNA here is from genome assembly GCA_027564295.1 of Himantozoum antarcticum. Lineage (NCBI taxonomy): Eukaryota > Metazoa > Bryozoa > Gymnolaemata > Cheilostomatida > Bugulidae > Himantozoum > Himantozoum antarcticum. Next base: position 4,735 of record JAOQGN010288443.1, on the reverse strand, counting down.
GAAATTTAAAAATGTTTTTTTTTAAATGAAGTTAAAGTTAAAGTTAATTTTCCAAATACAAGTGAAATAGATATAATTGAGATCATGCATAATAGGAAGTTGCCAATGGGAAAGGGTGACTGACAAAACATGGTCGGTGTATGGCTTTGGTCAGTGTGGCTAGGAATCCAGAACTGTTCAAAACTGCCTTTTCAAAAAGGGAGTGTCTGTGGGTGAGACAACTCAGGCAATTAAGGTGATGGTAGCTGTCACAATGTCCCAACCCAAATCCTTAACAACCTCAATCTTCAAACACTCATTTATGAAGCTCCAATTACGAACAGTGCCTACATATCCGATTCGATACATTTATACTACAGATTAAAGACAGAGAGCTTTGCTGCCTGATAGATGGTCTAGTCAGTTCACGAACACTTGCAGTGTGAAAGTGAACTGTGTGACCCTAAGTATGACTTAGTTCATAATATTTAAAACATGTAACACCCGCTATCTCTGTATCTATACTGAAACGTACAAAACACGCGACCTGCTGAGCTGTATAATTGAGTAAGTTTTTGAAGTTAGGTATGTTGAATCTTGCACAGCTTGACAGGCCACATGCAAAACATAACCTAGTTAGGCTATAGAGACTAGACGTATCAGTGACGTTGATGATTTCATGTATTCAAAACATAATTGTTGCAATATATAAAGATATTGCAATAATTTAATTATAGTATCATGATGGCTAAACGAACTTGGACTGAGCTACGCTAGATAAAAATTTGAGATGAGTTCCTCTCAAAAAAACAGCAGAACATTTTGTAATGCCTTGTGCACTTGTTTGCGCTTCAACTGCCTTATTTATTCGCAATAATTAAAGATGCGTTCACTCCTAGTAGGGGTAACAGTGAAAAGATCTCCTGCGCCAAAACTAACTGGCAGCATCAACATTTCTATTTATTTCATACAGCAAGCAGCTTTTCACACAACAACATTATGTCACAAAGCTAGCATGCTGGTTGTATGCGTTAATCTCTGGAAACTAGCTGCTGGCACCAGGAAATATAAGAAATCCGGTTTTACAAAATTTATGATAACCTAACTTGTGTTTAACAAAAATTATTGACTTTTGCATTGTGCGTGTTTCTAATAGACAACAGTTTATCAGTTCATCTGTAGATGATAATTTTCATAATAATGATAGCTAAATGTTTTATTGCTTATTGCGTAATTTAAAGCTTGAATATATATATAATTATATATACACGAGTATATATGTGTGTAAGTTTTAATCCTTAATTTGATTAATTTTCCTAGTTTTAATCCTGACATTTTTCTAGAGATCCAGTCAAAGTCAAGCTAAATATAATTCTCAGACTATTATCCCTATTATTCTTATTAGCCGTATTATTCTTATTAATACACTGCGAAGCATTTCTGAAAGAGTGTGGTGATCTTGGGAGATGGTGATATTAAATGGAATCAGCAGTAAAATATTTGTTGTTACTACACAATAAAGAAGATTTTGCCGGTCAAACATATAGTTGTATCCAAATAGCATGAGAGCTAATTGACGGCACCCCACTTGAGGACGGCACCCCTCTTGTACATTGCGTGATATTATTATTATAGCCCGACAGGAAATTGCAAAAACAATTTTTGGGGCAATCAATGTTTACGGTATGAAATGGTCCCTAGAGAAGTGAGATTAAACTCGTAAAACAGACATGCTAAGTAAGAGAATATGAGAGTGAACATAATTATGACCTTGCACCTTGAGCTGAACCTTGCACCTTGAGGTGAAATAAATTTATGCTTTGGTCTTTTTATTTAAGGAATAGACTTGAGAAACACGGCAGCTCATTTTTGCTGGAACTTGTTACTGGAATGCTAAGAAACTGACAATACAGGGGAGTAGGGACGAATTTCAAATCGTAGAATCATACTTCACCGGCAGTTGTCTTGGTGTCATCATTAAAACTGTAGCATGTGACAAATTATGCTATATTTGGCTTTCTAAATTTACAAAACTCACATCATGGAAAAACTGCCAGTAATTTTATCTTTAGCTTACCGCATTTTGACAATAATTATGTAATGGAGTCATTAACATATATTTTTAAACAGAATAAAATCATTTTCAGACAATGACAACATTCTGTATGACAATGATAGCGTTCTGTAAGACAACGACAGCGTTCTGTAAGACAACGACAGCATTCTGTAAGACAACGACAGTGTTCTGTAAGACAATGACAGCGTTCCTTAAGACAACGACAGCATTCTGTATAAGACAACGACAGCGTTCTGTAAGACAGCAACAGTGTTATGTAAGACAGAAATAACAATCTGAGAGAGTCCGAATGCTATATCAACATCCACTTCATGGGAATTTAATCATTTTGTTTTAACCTTGAAAAAGAAACGAACGCTCTTGCAGCCAATCACAGCTGTTCAACTTGGCACATTTCTTTGATGCTTCCATAGAGCGGCGCCCCCTTCTTAGTACATAATGTATGAAATGCACGAGAAGTTCGCAATCCGACACAAAAGCAAACTGCCAAAGTTTACTTTGCTTTCCAACGGAGAAAGTGCTAGTTTGCAATATTTTATTTTTATTTTCTTGTTCAGAGAATGTTAAATTTGGCGTTCCTTGAGCATGGCAGTTTAGCGATTATTTCGGATTATCGTTAGTTATTTCATATCTTTATGCATTCATTTTTGAATGGCCACTCTCGAACATTCAACTTTTCTGAAAATGCCTATGTCTGCTGTTAGTCACCAACAGCTACACCGAATGTGTCATAACCTCACAAAGATAACTTGAATGCTTGTCTTACTCAATCAAACAATTTATGGGTCCGTAGCTGTTTGCTGAATTGCAGATGACACAGAAATGCCCGTGGGACCCATCTTGCTGAATAATGATATTTGTTCATACTAGATCTGTGCCTCTGAACCATGGGAAGTTGTGTGCATGCCTGCATGCCATGCCTGTATGCCCATCAGATCAAAGTACTTCATTTTTATTTTCTTTGTTACTTTTATAACAGCAAATCAATAATTTATGCCTAAGATCGTGGCTAATCTATTTAAACCACTGCTCATTCTAATTAATGCAACAGTTAAAGCTTGGTGACTAATGCCATATATTGATCAGAGGCAGCCTAAGAAATGCTGATTCATTCCTGCACACCAGTAGGTAGTCATATTGGTGTGCTGTTACTGTGAAGTTGTTCCAAATGGACTGAGCACGGAATTATGAAACATTGTCAATTTATATGACAGCACCAAAATCAGATTCCTGGATTAGTGAACATAAATTTAATTAATGTGAAACTTCACATTTTCAGTTAAAATACTTTTTTGTTCTTCATTTCTCAGTGGGTATAATTGATAAGAGGGTATTAAGTAAAACGGTGGCATATATTATTTTAATAAATAATAGTAATAAATAGAAACAATAATGAGTATCAATAAATTGGTCATAACAGGAATGTAAAACAATAAGTCAATAATATGTAAGTGTATCGATATATTGCTGTATTGCTGCCAAATAGCCTGCAATATGTATTGCAATATGCATACAATTAGCGTTGCGTATTATAACTGTCGATTCTATGTATAACACACAGGTAAAAAAGATTTCGGTAAATTTCATCTCCATGGCAAATTTCATGTAGATGGTAAAATAATGCTAAATTGGTCAACGATAGTTACTTTGCATCTGATAATGCATGTAAAATATTGCACAGTTTCACAGGCATACCACACAATAAATAAAAAATCCTCTCATGCAAATTGCTCAATGGCAGTGAGAAAGTGCAAAGGAGATATTTGGCATGACAGTTGTTTGAGGAGGTGAATACATGTTATAGGAATGAGCGAGGTACTTGTTAGGAGATTCTTCTACTTCAGTCAGAGCTGGATTCCAGTCTGTTGTGCAGGCACTAGATTGAGGGCTACATGATGACACTTCACTATAATAGTCATAACTGTCACAACTACGTACACTCTGCTGAGGGGAGTACCGAAGACAGCCAGAGTTGGCAGTATAGTGCCAGGTTGGCTCGGTTTTGAATGTTCCCGGTTTGTCATTATACATTGCGGTATCTGTAGGTGTATATATGGTGTAGGTCTCACTGCTGCCGCTGCTGCCGCTGCTGCCGTTGTAGGGCTGTTGTAGTGCTGTTTCAGCTGCTGCTGTGTTGTTCGACGTGTTATTGTCAGGGCTATTCTCATCTTGACCTTCCAACAGTTTCAATGTCTCCGAGAGAGCAAAGATGTAGTTATGGGCATACCTGCAATAGTAAAAATAAAAATCAGAACATTAGCGATAAAAAGGTTACTAATTATTATGTCGCTTACTGGCTTACTGTATATTTGCAACTATGTACGGTTTTTAATCATTATTTAAAAACTTAAATTTTCTTTAAAATACTCATAGTTGTAAAATGTATGGGGAAAATGATTAGGCCAAACTCAATTGATTATTTGATCTGTGTCACCTCGTTCATGCTCTGAAAGGTACCTCGCCAAATATAAATCTCCCACCACTCATCAAAAATATGGGTAAATTAATTATAAACACCTCCCTCCCTAATCCTAGATGCCAAAATTGTTGCTGTTTTATGCCATTTTAGGCCATAAATACCCAATTCACGAGCTTTGTTGATAGTTAAAGGGGCCATGACACGATTTTCATAAATGCCACTATCAGATGGAGAAGATTGTTTTACATAAGTGGTGAAAA
>JAOQGN010288332.1:0-16136 GCA_027564295.1 Himantozoum antarcticum | reverse complement strand
GTTATTTCCACCGCTTAGAAGTTACTGTCTAACAGTTTCATTAAGCGGTATATAAGCGAACTAATTATTATTATTATGATTATAGGGGAGGGGGTAACTATATGCCCAAGCCCCTACAGTACAGACACTCATTTTCAAACCAAAATACCAACTGTCAGTATTCTGCCAAATTGAAGCACTGCTGCAAGTCTTGCTCATGAAACTGTTGTAAAAAGAGTTAATTATTAGTAAATGCCTACATTTGCAGTAGGGTACATTGCCTACATTTAAGAGGGTCCCCAAACACCATACAAATGGAACCATATTGAACTGGTAGATTGAATAGTTTTTGAGTGTTTGATTTGAAAGCATGCATGAAAATTGATCAAAGGCTGGAAGCACGAAACTCTCACTCTTTTTTAACCATAATAGATAAAATGTATCTTGCATCTCATCTCTCCTTGTTTTGCTGTTGTCTAAATGTAAAAAACTACCATTACATGGGAATATATATGGTTTTATTGAAATATATAACAACAAATGTACCAACATGAATGTGTAACTCGACCTACCAGTGATAGATGCTAGCTGCATTGTCTTGGGTTCTTCATTCTCCTCAAATAATTCCATCACATCGGCGCAATCATTGCTACTTGGTTCTTGTTCAATAAAGCCATATCGTTCTAGCTGAAGACTTTTGTATTTGGGCGTGTCCATAAATAAATGCATTTTCAACAAACTTTTAAAACCCAAATTCAAATAAAATGGTTTATGAATTGATCTAGAGCACATTCGAAGCAAAATATTGCTTTGAACGAACATTGATGGCAAATGCATGTTTGACAATGTATTATGCATAGACATACTCATATTGCAGTAAAATATATAGCGAGTCGATGGCATTACGTTATGACATGTATTAGAGGCGAGAAATCTAACTGCATGAATGCAACTCATTTCTCTCCTCTCAAAACCTTGAGAACCAGAAAACAGATGGCTTTTGCAAAATTTGTAAGTTTGCAATTCAAAAGTAAAATGAAAATGTCACTTAGTTGATCGAAGGTCAATTCCACAATCACCTAGAATGCTTGTGTTTTGATTTACACTAAGTAGGCTACCAATATTTCTCTGGAAATGGATACTTTTTTCAGCATCTAAATATTGCTGTTGACATTGTTTGAATGCAAGATGCTGAGAAACTAAAAGATCTAGGGCACTCATACCCAAACCATACACAAATCAATCAACCAGGTAACCACAGTCATCAATGACATGGATTGGGCAATTCTGAGAGATGAATTGAGATATCTAACTGACCACTGAGGTGGACTGACAGTGAGTGACTCACTCGGATGGGAGTGGGACTAGACTTTCTTGCTCTGGTATAATTATAGAAGTAGTGATTAGAATTAGATGTTATGGTTGTTGATGATAATAGTTATAATTATAGTAATACTATGGGATTATTTTTAAATTTCACCATCAAGTTTGGTAGATTTGTGACCAATGGCAGCCCCCACATTCCAACTAAGGAATGTGGGCAGCTGCACTGTCTTCAAATCTGCCAAGCTTGCTAGTAGCACTAGTGTCTGTTGAAGGTGTATGCTACTCTCATTAAAATTCTGTTATCAAAAGGTCGAATATAGTGAGGGGGGTTTGTATAGCCCCTCCATTTTTTTGCACTTCCGAAGAACTATGCTAAGTTCCAGAGTTGATTACCTCTGGTTATTAGAGGTGTATACTAAATGTAGTATTTGTAATTAACACCAATGATGAAGTATAAAATGCAAAGTACAATTATGGTGAGCCATTCAAAGCTCTTCATTAACGTGATTTAGGCTGGTGGAGTGCAGCGCTCCTTTCATGAGATGCACTGTATTAATTAATACATATGTATAAATAATATGGATGATTGATTAGAAGTGGCTGCTGCCTGGCCCTGATACATGTATTTGCTGTAGGACTATCCAAGTACATAGCAGACCATTTAGCTCATCATACAATACAGTATATAAAAGCAGTAACAATGAGTGGTCTTCGTTTGCATTCTGATTGTCTATAGAAAATGTATTTCTACCACAAATAAATGTGGCTGTCGGAATTATATTTAACACATGAGACAACTTGTACACTTTGAGCAGTGATCTTTGGTAACATTAAGAGTCCATTTGCTAGTAATTTAATATTGCAATGGAATTGGTGACAGACTTCGATTCCGCAGTTTTTGGGTTTGGGCATGTAGTTTTGCAAATTATAGACGAGGATTCGTTATATAGTGCTGTGTCTGGGGGTAGCTTATGACCACTGGTAGTTACAAGTAAACCAAATTGCCAATACGCACATTCTCAATAAATTATCGACCAGCGGCAGGCAGTAGGTAGACAGTGGGACCCAGTGGGGAAATGAGCAATTTGTAATTTGCTTTATAACTGTTTATACTGTAGTTGTTTATGCCTGTGCCTATCTACTGAGCAATTTCATTATTTCCTTGAACATTTGCAGGTCATCCATAGATTGATCAACATGCTGACAAGTCAATGATACAGAAGATGATTAATCATATGATGCTTACTGCAGAGTACCAATCGTCCTGAATCTTTAACAATGTTTCTAAGGGGTGGACTTATCTTATTACCGCCTGGCCACTGACTACAAGGGCACTTGGAAGATCTTCTCCTTTGAACCTCAAATCAGTAAATTGCACCCTACATTGCATACATCACCGGATGCCCTTCACACAAGCAATACTCAACCTGACCCGGCTACTTAAATAAATGTGTGGAGTACAACTGGATTCAAACCCACAGTATTGCGATTGCAAATCTGTCGCACTAGTTCCTCTGCCATCTAAACACCTCTGGCAGATTGTGCCGGAATCATAGAGGTTAAATCCAAGAGGTTAAATTTTAAACAGAGGTTTACATACATAAAGATACTGTTGATCAACTCAAGCATCGGATGAATAGATTCGCAACCTTTGAAAATACATGAAACAGTTTCAATTGGTACTTTGAAATACTCTTGAATATGATTTATTTTCAGGCAAAGTGCAAATTTCAACAACCATACCGCTTCGACACAGATTGACTAGGGAAATGCGCGAAACTAGGTATCTAGACCTGTAAAAGGAGACGTTGGCGTCGTAGGGGTTTATGCGTTGCCACGGGACCCTATATATGCGCATGACTCGTCGCAAAAGTAATGCCTGTGCCCTAAGCTCAACAGGCCAAATTTTGCCCATTTCTCGTCAATCCGCGTCGAAACGGTATGGTTATTGCAATTTGCACTTTGCCCGGAAATAAATCATATGCAGAAGTATTTCAAAGTACCAATTGAAACTGTTTCATGTATTTTCAATAGTTGTGAATCTGTTCACCCTATATTTAAGCTGATCAACAGCCTCTTTCTGTGAGTAAATCTCTGTTTAAAATCTTTCCTCTTAGATTTTTTGATTTTGCTGCCGCCCTACCCACCCCCACCATTCACCCCTATACACATCAATCAGAAAACGCGATATATTCATAGATCTTTGGCTACGGAAGCTCTATGGCCGAAATTGACCACTCACCCCATCCCCTCACTATAGCACAAAATTGTCAATTGGCATTGGCAATCATATTGAGTCATTTAAAGTGCATCCAGACATTCAGATAAATGTTCCGATTGCCTGTTCCGAGCTAGTTTCCGATGACTCACACAGATCCGAGGCGAAAATTGATCTGGTGGATCTGACTGTTTAACTTTTGTAAATTATTTTGTTTCCAATATCAGATGAAACGGTCACAATATGTGTGCATTGATTGGTTAAAATATTTTTGAGACTTATGTGGCTGCTATCCAAGGCTGAACCATATGCATGTATACATGCAGTTTTCTCCCATTGTTTGCTTGATTTACACGGCGATTCCGCTCCACAATTTCGTTCAGTGCATGCTTTGTGATTCTTATTGAATTTATGATCGGATTGTAACGTGTAGATTGTACATTTTATGATGATCCAGGCTCTTGTTTGGGCATGATCAGAACCGCTATCGACCACTTCATCTGAATGCCTGGATTGACCTTCATACTCCACTGTTAGTAGTCACTAAGTTTTGCTGTCTTTATTGTTTCAGTTTTATGTAGTTACGGTCCCTGAACCAGTTCCCGTCACAAATTCTTTGTCATTTTTGTACAATCTTACATCATCAATACAATCCGACCTTCTTGGCAGAGGCAGACCCGGGGGTAATTGCTAAAGGGTCCGAGCGTTTGCACCTATGCCAGAAGCTACTCAAAACCTTAACGGTCTCGTATATTCATTTGGTTTGTAATAATATTACTAATAGCTTAGAATTACATGTAGTTGCATATATTTTCTTACTACCATAAATTTTTCTATTTGCTTTCAGTAATAAATATTTAAAACTACATCTTGGCTCCAACTCATACCTTTTCTTATACAAATTTGAAGCGTGCACTCAATTGCCCCAGTCTGTGCCGATTGTTGGCCAGGAACTTGATTGGAACTAGTTATAAATGTTGAAATCAAAATTTCCTGTGGCTATACATCATTCCAACATTATTTGTAATTGCTATTGCGAACAGTAATTTCTCTAGGGGGTTTCAGGTTATTATTATAATAGAATAAAGGTATCCTGTCCTCTGCTTCGTAGCCGGCACTACCGGTATTCCGTAGAAATAGTGCAAACCCTCAACTTTCCCCACCATACTTGCGGTAGGCAGATTTATAAAATAGGCAATAATTGCAGCTTGACTTGACTCCGCAGCAACTGGCCCTCCCAGCTACTGAGCAGTTGTCCCCAGATCAGATGATAGTTCAGCTGACCCTGCTAGGGTCGGTCAAAACAATTACCATGCTACTGTACACTAAATTTGTGAACTTTACTTTGTGTTGAATGGTTCACCAGTAACTTTGTACAGAAATTATATTTCTGAAATCTATACACAGTTCTATTGTACTTAATTTTATCCTGATAGTAAAGTTTGAATTCCATTGTCAACTTGAAATTGTGCATCATTTATAGGAACTTATTTTATGTTCATGATTGAATATGCATGTCAATATAGTATTAGTAAAGATAAATAAAATAACCGCCTAGTTGTTAATCAATCTCTACTTGTAAGCACAGGATCCATGGTTCAATGGTATGTCAATATTAGAAATTGAGAGCTTGCGCCCTCAAACTGCTATGCTCCCATAGGGTGTGGTGATTTTCAACGGCACTGACATATATCCTATCAAAATCCATGCAATACTTTACTGGATTCATAGTACATTCCTTCCAAAATTCATTGCCAACTTTAAAGAATTCTGTGTCAAATTACATTCCTATACAAAAAAGGTGCTTGCTCATAGTTGGTTTTGAACCCAAACACACACTCCATAAGCAGCCGCGCCACCTATATACCACTACACCACTGTTGCTAGTTGACCATGGTTGTCATATTAATGCTAGTATCAGGCCGTGGTCAACGACTGGGGAAGTTTCACTTAGCAACTAGTGCATATTTCTATTGGTTGAACAGTGATGGCAGGAGCTTTGAACACTGTTGCGTGAACAATACACGAATGCAGGCACCCATTAAAACAGCTGTGATTGTTTATAAATTAAACTTTGAAAGCTTGCCAGACTGCCAGATGTTGAAAGCAATTACATAATACTGGTTGCATAACTATGAAGTCAAGCCTTGCCATCACATGGTACAAATTATATAACTTCTAGATTGTATCTAGACTAACTAGGAATATTTCATGGGATATTTATAACTTGGCTATTCTAGTACAGTTTGTGGTGGTAGCTGTCAATCAACTTCTCTATCTGACATTTTAATACTGTTGTAATCATTACAGATACTATTAATACATGTAATACTATTATACATAACACAGAGAGTTCATAAATAGGTGGCCCTTTGGGAGGGGTTTGCTACTGTATATTTATCAATTAATTAATTTTAATATTTTGAGAATCAAAATATTATTGTCAATAATACTTTTATGACTGATAAATTGCTGTTCCATTGTATCACGTAGGGCAAAAATGCTAATATAATAATATGTAATAACTAATATGTATATTAAAATACAACCCCAATCAACCGTTAACTCACTACGCTCCTGTGTTTTGTACTGCAGTACTAGCGGTAAATTTAAATGGCTATGCAAACCTAATGAAAGCAACATCATAATGACTTAGTGTGGTTTCTTATCAATATTAAAGCTGGATTACTGAATCGCTGCTATAATTACCCACACATTAGAGCTAAATTTAGCAAAACAGTCTCCATAATCATTACTGCTTAGTATACTGTATTGTACATTAGGTTTCTGTGAGAAATATTTAGCCTAAGTTGTTAGATAGAACAATATCTGAATTACAGTGAAATGAAAAGCCCTCCCCACTCCAGTGTTCCAACATACTACAAACATTTGAGACTAAACTTATGGAACTGAATCCAAATATGAGTTAACTGTGGCAAGGTAGGAGTTACTAGAAATTCGATTTTAGCTAGAAATAGTTGTGTAAATGGTATACCTGAAGTGTTGACCAAAAAGATAGATGACTATACTTTAAGAATGTGTTATTAGATAATAAATTTATCCTTAGGTTACTTGATAAATGACTGTCTCTTGTAATATGCGGATTGATCAGTTTCTTGCATTCATGTTGCGTAGTAATTAAGCCAGAAATTCAGGGAGCACCTGAATACAAGAGCAACCTGATATGCTAATTGCGTAATTGTAGTGGCCATGGAAGAGTTATATAATTTCGGTAACAGTCTAACATGATGTTAAAAAAGGTATAAATAAATGCAATATTCATATCTTTTCTGTAGTATTTTGTGTAACTGTGTTAAATAAACATATTGCAAAACAATTGGTCTTAATAACTTATATAGAATAGAAGTTACAGGACTTAACAGCTGGTCAGGTGGTGACAACTCCTATATGAGTTTAGCTACACTGTGAATTCCCCATGTTTGCTTAGAGAGAGAGACTAGTCTCATTTATCCGCATGCATCAATTTAGCCTGGATTCCTGAGCCTGATGCTGGCATAGTGCACAGCCGTGTAAGGGCGTCGTCTCATTTGTCGCGATGGCAATTTCGTAGGGATGTTATTTGTACGGAAGTAGTCCGTTTAACACCGCTTTCTCTTATGCAGCTCTGGCGTTGTGTAGTGAAATCAGGGCGTCACTACTGAACGCCCGCAGACAGCTAAGACATCCAGGCTAGCACCAATACAAAATTGTATTATGAATTACCGACCGACTAAATACCAAATGCTTCTTAAAACACATTTGAGGAAGAGGTAGGGTGCAGCCTCTGGATCCTTATAATGAGATTGATGTTATATTATATTTTACAATCCCTTTCATTGACGATTTGACTAAATGTTGCATCGGTGTTTGGCAAACTGTTCCAGTTTGCCAAACATCTCGCAATCGTGAGCAACACGAAATTCCTCGTATTTGTTTGCAATCAATATTTGCAATCAATGTTTACGTTGGAAAGAGTACTTCAATGCTATACTTGAACAGACATTGACCTCCTCTGCCAACAATTTCTTAGTAGGCAACTACTTAAATTTAAACCTCCAGGTTCACTGATTCAGACCTCATTCAATATTTGTGGTCATCTTTTGTGAACTCGTTGTATGACCTTTCTATGAATTTTGCTGTCATCTTTTGTATGATCACTGCCTTATTGTCTGATTGTAGCCTTCATTCCACTGTGGATGTATACACTTGGACAGTATATAATAGGAGACTCCACCATCAAACTACCAATTGTAAACATGGTGACTACTCTCTCCTATATTGTGGTGCCTGTTGTAATCGGCCTTCTCATCAACCGGTTCCTTCCCAAAGTTGCTAAAGTAATTCTAAAAGCTCAAAAGCCAATTATTGCTGTCACCGTTGTCTTTGCTATAAGCATGGGTATGTATTAGGTCTGATGAATGATTAAAAATATCGATTACGATTAACCTTGAAAGCTATTCAGTAAATTTTCGATTAATCTCAATTTGATCCTCCAGTGAGTTTCATCGGTTTCTATGCATACACAAACAGTGTGATGCTCTGAAAGGTATTTATACTAAAATTTTAGGCCATAATTTTAGCAAAAAGTCACATATAATGACATTTCCTGAAAACTAACACCACCACGGGACTTTGTCAGAGCAAACATGTTCTCAAAATGCATTGCCTTACAGGATGATTAATCGCGATCAAATATATTAATATAATTAATCTTAAAAAATAATTAATCTTAGTTAATCTTCGATTAATCATGATTAATTAACAGCTCTAGTATGCATATGTATAATTGTCGGCTTATTAAGGATGATAGACTATTGTGGTGTGTTATTGCAATTCATGAGTGATCTCTAACTATTTCACTCAAAAAAAGAGATCCTGGAATGCTAAAATAACATTAAATAATTGGAACTGGTTGTATGACAGTCGACAATAGCCATTTTCAGACAGCAGCTGCATTTTGGGATGGAGGAAAAATGAACTGCTAATGTCTGAATGCTGTAAAATCCTCTACTTCATTGGTATTTTGAAATATATTATTGCATAACTGAAATCTGCTGCAGCAAATCATATATATCAAACTTCATATTTCTCTGGGCGCTTCCGGAGGGCAGCACCGGTTGTTGGTACATGATGTATGAAACGGGCACGAAGGTCGCAATCCATTACTAACACAAACTGCCCTACTGCAGGAGGTAGCTAGGTTGTTTTGCTTTCAGTCAGAGTACATGCTGGTTTAGAATATTAAATCTTTAGTTTCTTGCCCAAGTAACGTCAAATTTGCCGTTTCTTGAACGCGTATGTTTTTTGGTTTATTTTGATATATTTCATATACCCATTCAACTATTTTTAAATGTTCAACGTTCGAAAGTTGTTTTTTTTTTCAAAAAAGTTTTTTGTCATTATCCGCAAGCAATTTATATCTTCCAGCTTTGAAATAAATGTAAGTTTTGAGAAAAGCCAACAAAAAAGCTATAAATTACAACTCTGCCAACCTCGAGACTCTGCCAACCTCGAGGGTTTGACACCACTGAAAAAATAAATCAACCTGTTACGGCATATTTTCATATTCAAGCATTTCTTTTAATATTTGCAGTTATCTTCACTTTTATAAATTGCATTTCATATGATTATTTTTGACCATTATTTGATTAGTTTTTATATATTTTTGTTTAAAGATGTACAACTATCCTGGCCTCCACGACCCAATAGAGGAAGTCCCACTGCATGTGATGCCCACTCCCCATTTGGCCTTGGAGCAAGACTAGCGTACAACTCACTGTAAAATTTCTAATTCGTTTTCATTTCCCACCTTATTATTGGCCTTGTTCTGACAATAGTCAGCCGCTCTGTTGGTAAAGTGCCGAGCTAACATCTAGAAGTTGCGAGCTCAAATTCCATACAACTTGCGATTTGTGGTTGGTCAACATTATTTTCATCAAAGCTCTTATGAAAAATATAGCAGCGAGTAGACTGAAAATTAAATAATGATTTGTTTACACAAGTATTTAATACTGTTGATCCACCTATTTGCGTTGCAGGTATTTATGCTAACTTATATGCCTTTAAAGTGGTACTATTTGACTATCAGCTGGCTCTGTGTGGAATTTTGCTACCTTGGATGGGTAAGTAGCAAGTATGATAGCGTGTTAGTCTAACAGATAAGTCTGGCAAATCTCTGTTATAGGGTAGTCTGCGATACAGATACAGATATATTCGTTGGTGAATGGTGCTCTGCCAGTTGAATTTAAAGTATTTCAGGAGATCTTTTGCTGTTCCTTCTCTACAAACACTTAGGAATTCCTTTTGACTTTAGTATGTCAATATGATCATTTCCAATAAGCTTTGTGATTCAATTTGTCTAAGTTGGGCCTATGGTTTATATCATTATTTGTTTAGTATTAAAATTTGTTGATTTTGGGGCATTTCTTTCATGCATCACAGTGGTAAGAAAAACATTTAAATCTCAGCAATGTTAGCAAATCATGCCATTAAAGCTGCAATCTGTTGGTTCACAATTAATATAATGACGATGAAAACAATTGCTAGGCTGGAAAGTGCATTTTTGCATGTATGTCCAAACGTTTGGGCATATTTTCACATTCTCACAGGGAAATTGAATCAAGAGAATAAATTATTTTGGTTAAATTCTTCCCCAATTCTTTAAACGTATAATTTTTACGGAACAGCTCAATCATAAGTCTGCAATTTGCATACCTATATTATTAGTAGATTTTGGGATAATTAATTATTGTATCTTATTGCATATTATTTCACAGACTACTATCCTATTTAATTGTTTTATTTGTGTCATGGGAAAAGAAGAAATGTAAATGTTTGTTTGTTTATATATTTTAATATTTCTGATCAATATACTAAGCATAATACCAATAGTTTGATATTATGCGGTTGACATATTCTGAGCACATGCAGCTTAGATGGTCATTTATAGTTGGTAGCTTGCAACTCTCACGTCGTGTTGTGTAAGACTTCATGTCTGGGTGGATAATGTGTCAGCAACGACTTAGATGTTATTCTAGTTTGGTTTGATTATTCTTGGAGATGAAGGGATACCAAAGACACTGAAGGACAAGTGGTCATCGAGCATGATTCCAAAAGTCTACTCGATTTGTCCTGTTCTATGAGTTCTCCTTTAACACATGTTGGATAGCAGTTAGCGACACATTTAGTTGCAGTGTAAATATCATGTGCTTGATCTTGTTCGCATTAATAATCATATACAGCAAGTTAGAGAGTTATAATCATATACAGCAAGTTAGTGAGTTGTAACCAAAATGACAGCAAGTTAGACAACTTCGGATGTAAATGAGGTTACTAACTGCGATACTCGATATGTTTCTAGGTGGTTTTCTAGCTTTCCTCATAGCTCTAGTATTCAAAAGAGAAAAGCATATAGCTTTAACTATTGCCATTGAGACATCAGTACAGAATACTTCAGTGGCTACTATACTTCTAAGAACTTCACTTACACAGCCCTGGGCTGACATCAGGTATCAAAATAATATGATATTATAGGTATAGCTATGAACCATGAGGTGTGGTGGGTACTGTATGAGACATTAGATCTACCTCCACAGCCTAGTTAGTTGCGGTTGGAGGGTCTCCCCAATGTGCCCTAGAAGTATGGCTAATAATTTGTGTGATGGAATCTGGGACTGTTTGAAACAGAATGTCCATGGGTGAGACAGCCTACGCAGTATATGGGAGGATTTATTTGCCTCAACCAAAAATCCCCAGCCACAATCTTCAAACACTCTTTTTCGAAAGCCAGTTATGAACAGCACATATTCTATATGATGCGATCTTTAAGGTATATTGGCATGAGGCATTGAATGTGAGGTGTAAGTAATATACGTAATTCTAAGCCTGTGCTAGAAAATTGCTAATATAGGTAGCTGCTATGAGAGCTTTAAAAATATATTAGTTATGCTATTAATTTATTTTTCATAGATTAATGACATAATATATTGTAACAGTTTGCCCTCACCCTCCCTCTCAGAGTGGAGGAGAGTGGTCACAGACCCCTGGCAACTTGAGGGAGAGGAGACCAGCAAGAACAGTCGTTATAAGGTGCGGTATCCAGCCGGCATGCAGCCGTAGGAGAAACTGTGATTATAGGAGGGAGGACAAGAGAGACAAATGTGCTAACATATTTGCTTTATATTTGACCTAAAGATTTTAAGTAAACCTGTAAAAGTAAATTAGCCTTTTGCACAATATTCGAAGCTGCTTAAAATATATCTTTCATGAAGCAACGGATAGCCTTTTATCTAACATAAATAGTAAGCTAGGACTAACACACTTATATTGTTTTAGCACGGCGGTACCCATCTGTCTGCATCTCTTCACCCCCATCCCATTCTACTTCATATTAGCCGGGAGACACATCTATCGCAGGGTCAAGTCATCTTCAAAACATGTGAGTAGCTTAGATCTACACTTTTACCTACAATCTAATACATATTGCTGACCATTGCATAAGCGTCACAATATTATGTGACAATAGGGAATTAATTCAATTAATAATTATGCAAATATATGTTAAACTAATTCGGTGCAGTATATTTCATCCAAAAAGCTTGTTTTCATGTATTTAGAGGTATGCCATACAACTAGTCTTGCTAATTTGAAACAGTAAATTTAATCGCTTGTGGTGATTAATGATGTAAAATGCTATGCTACCAGCCATGCCAATGGTAGATGCCACTGATCTTGCCAACAAGCTGTCTACTTGGTTGTTGGTCACTGTTGGTCCTTCCTATAGAGTATAGACTATATAAAATACATATACATCTATATATAAACTATATAAAAGAAATATAAACTCGTAGAGTTTATATTAAGTGAGCATAAGTCTGTACGACCATAAGGCATGCATAGTCACAAAACTACGTAAACAAGTGACTTAAATGTGATATAAAAGTATCTTACCACTGCTGAGAAGGATAAGCTGAAGAGAATATAACACCTTCTCTGTTCTTTGATAAACATGTTTGCAATATTACCTAATATACTAAGAAGAAAAGAAGTTTAAGAAGTTTTATTGAAAGTACAAGAGTAGAAAAATGTTATAAGCCTACCCTTCAAGCAGCTGCAAATAATAAGTGAGCTCTGGGAACACACACAACAGTTTTTATAGGAGCAAATGGTCAACCTGGCAGGCCTTGCTGAGTCAGGGTTCAGCTCAGTAGGCCAGGGGGGGCTGACCCGGCACTGACTAGCTGACTGACTGACTCACAATGGAGGCTAGTCAGTCCCGATTGCACAGGAACAAAGCAAATGGATAATAGCGATTGCAAAGTTACTAATTGATTATTGTTTCTCATCAGCATCTGTAATTATTGTTTGTATGGTTGGGGACAGGCCAATCTACCACAATATGCATAAGTTTTGGACATTTACAGACAACTGAGAATAAGATAACAATGGTGTAAAGCTGGTAATTATGAAATATTGTAAATTTTCAAACAAATTGTGTTTGTGTCTCACCAATTACTGATAATTATTATCAAAAGTTATTGCTAAGTATATCTCAATTTTCCATCGCTGTGTAGATTGGTGGTAGATGGTGCCATCGCCTTGGTGGTAGATCTCTAGCTAATTTTAGATATCTATCTGTAAGTTATTAGATGGATCTGTCACCTAACGATTAGCAATTATATATAGAAATTTATAGTCTGTCAAGTAGGGGTCAAGTATCACAAACGGAAAAAATTATGATCATGAAATAGTAAATATAAATGTTCGGTTTTATTTTGATACTATGTTAATCATATGAGCATGTTTATTATTTTGTCGATGCCAGTCTCTTGCATATCTTCTGCTACTTCATATTTGATGATCTGCAATCTAGTTTTGATGGATTGTGATGTGAGAGTTGGCTTCGCTTGATTTTGCAGTGTCATTCAAGGGCAAACAATTTCCTACAAGCAATCTGCTAATCTCCCAATGCACGAGCACAAGCTTTGTTGAAATAATAATTATGTAGTTGCAAGAACGTGTTAGAATTTCATGACTATATTTTAACGAGCAGAGAACAAAGAAGAAGGGGAAACCTGTTGCACTAGCCAATTACAAAGCTAGAAAAAATGGAGTGTGGACAACTCCTTATAAAAAAATAGTTATTAATTCTGAGAGAGGACAACTCTTGTAAAAAACAAAACTACATAACTTTATAAGACAGAATACAGTATTTGCCAACAGAAGGTGCTCTTTTCCCCTTTTCTAGCAATTCTAAGCAATTATTTAACAATGCAAACACCAATCACTACAAAATTAAAATATACATTGTACATATAATTTGTAATGTTTAAACATGTCGTTTTAATTCAGTGTCAATTTAGTAACATTCGCAGAGTATTGAGGTCGGAGGATAAAAATGTCCTTCAAAAGTAATTACATGTAAAACAATTTATAGTGGAATATCATTAATGATAATAATAATGACAACGACAATGACAATAATAATAATATAAATAATATTAATAATGGAGAAACTCCTATAATAGTCCAATGTTGCTCCTAAAAAAGATGGAAAACCTATTGGATCTAGCCCTCTCTGCTGGCACTAGAACTGGGTAGCATTAGATTTGTTAAAATCCTTTGGTATGATTGAACACACCCCTTCCACCGCAGATGACGGCACTCTAACCATTTATCCAATCTCTTTTTCTTCATTCGACTAAATTTATCATGGCTTTTCACTTTATTGTATCAATAACTTTTATTTCAGCAATAATTTTTTATTTTACTGATTGCTTGCTTGATTTACTTAGAAACTGAACGAGGAGCTGAGTGATGGAAGTCTCCCAGCTAAAGGGGATGCTAAACTGAATGCTGCATATGATATGGATGAGGCGACAGACAAAGATACCCCAGAACTTGATGGAAAACTTACTGAATTATAATTACCAAAGCTATCAGATTAAGAATAATTCATAATATCAAATCTTTGATATTAATTCCTTTTTAGTTTGGTCACCTTTACATAAAGTTAGATCTTAGGTTGGGGGTTTAGACTTTCCAAATTGGAAATTTGGAACTTAATCTTAGGCACGCTGATCAAATGGAAAAGGAATTTTACCAATTCATCTACCTGCATGTCACTTTATAGCATAAGATATTATTATATACTTTATATTATTCTATTTATTAATCGGTGAGCAGTTCAGAGCAAGGATTTGTCTGCTCTTTTTTGTTTGACAATCTCGTTCGATGTCAAGATGGTCAGAAAAGTCTCATCAGGTTTTATGAACACAGGGTGAAATGTTACACTTAACGAGTAATTTGGCATCTACTACATCTATCCAATGTTTAGGTAGGTAGTAGTGGTGTACCACAAAGGTGGTGCGGCAAGCACCCAGGCCCCAAGACAAAGACATGGGCATTGAGGAGTTGTCCCTTCACTACCCTTTCTTACTCTTTATATGCTTTACCTTTATTTCTCTGGAGAAAGAAAGGTAAAGCATAATATGAAGAGAAAGAAAGGGGAGTGAAAGGACAACTCCTCAGTACCCATGCCCCAAAACGATAATCTACAAATATATTATCTGTACTGTATAGCAAGGCTCTCACGACGGTATTGATGAGAGCCCTGTGATCGAGATAGCATAGTTCCAACTGCCAACAATTGATTTTGTGCATTGAGAATTTTTATAATTTTTATCCATTACAGGAATGTGATGGATCACAGTCCAAATTTAGCTTGCGTCCCTACAATCTACCAAGTGTACATTTATTTGCACACAGTTTTTACATACTAATATTAAACTAGTCTTGTTCATAAGTCTGTTCTGTTGGTGAAGTGGAATATGGAAAGGTTCTCCTTTTTTCCCCTTAGCACTCTACCCCCACCCCATCAATAGCAGAGCATTATGAATAAGGCTAATGTTGAACTACACAGCATCATTTATTTTTTTGCATTCCATGTTCATTACAAGCAAAATATTTTTATTTAAATCCAATATTGTTGTTCAATTCAATGGTTGCCTTACAATGATTGATCCTTTATATTTGTTGCATAATTAATGGTGCTCATGATAATATCATTATAATATCTTTAGAGATTTAATAAACTTTCACATCAAAACGTAAATATCCAACGGTTGCATCCATTATCATTACATCAGCACTGGCATGTTATTGCAAACTACTCACAGTTATTGCATATCATAGCTAGTAGCAATCACAGTAAGTAAACCGTGTGCATTCTGATACGACTGTGTGAATATGAAGCACACTATTCTGATAACAAAACTAGAGGCAGGACTGTATTGGTGATGGGATGTCATTGGTGGTGAGATCGCCAACCGGAATGTCAATTACATATTTCCTTTCAAGCAATTTTTTACCACCCTACTCCGAACTGATATTACACGTTAGCTCAAATAGGTCATAGTGCATCTGCTGCATCAGGCCACACTGAGGAGGGAGATGAGGTTTGCTTGTGTAGGTGGAAACAAAGCTTGCCTGCATCCCAGGAATCTAATTCTAAGGATTCTGCGCTAGGATTCTAAGAGGCTAGTAGTGCATACCTAGTGCTAGTAGTGCATACCTAGTGCTAGTAGTGCATACCTAGTGCTAGTAGTGCATACCT
>JAOQGN010288221.1:0-16148 GCA_027564295.1 Himantozoum antarcticum | reverse complement strand
TCTCATCTTGATCTGGCTCCGCCCCAGCTGCAGTAGTAGCAGTGCTGTTCCAATTGCACACAACAAGAATGGTAGGAAGCCACTAAGCACAACTGTTATTGTCACGTAACGGTATAATGTGGTGTCCTGCACAATGGCTCCATACTCGTTGAATCTAGATGAAATAATGCAAGAGCAAAGACATTAATCAAAGGTTAAACTTTTGAAATATAAAGATTTAATGCTGAAATATGCAAATAAGAAATATAATCAAACATAAAATGCAATAGGACAGACAGACAGACACGTGTTTGTATACCAGAGAATTTTTTGCCGGGAAATTTTTTTGAGATTTTAAACTTCAGCTATAAACATCATTCCCAACCACCAGACAATCACAGAGAACCTGCCAAAAACGTCTTGGGAGGACTTGACACTGCCCGTTTTCCCAACTTGAGGAAAGAGTTTGCACATTTGTTTGACAAAATATCTGCCACCAGAAAATGTATTTCAATCATCGTTAGTATCAGTCCGGCACCGTTTGTATCTACATTGCACCTCTAGTGTATGTGTGCGTTACACTACTAATGTGTGCGTGGCACTGCTAATGTCTGTGTAACACCACGAGTATCTGTGTGACATCACAAGTATCTGTGTGACATCGCTAGTATTTGTATGACACCGCTGGTGTCTGTGTGACATTGCTAGTGTCTGTTTGACACTGGAAGTGTCACGCAGACACTAGCGTGTGTGACACGGCTGGTGTCTGAGTGACTCAGACACGGCTGGTGTCTGAATTGCATGTAACCATGCAACATGGCAATTTATATATGTTTTTGCATAGCCAAGCTAGTGTAACTGTTACAAACCCTAAACCCTTGACCTCACAATATTGCTGATAAACATGCAACATAGAATTCTATATAAGTTTGCATTGCCACACTGGTTTACCTGTTGCATATCCCAAGATAATGCTAATAATTCTGAAACATTGCAACGTTGCAATTAAGTGGCAATCTATTACCACACTTGTTTAACCGTTACAGAACAAACCCCAAAGATCCTGCAATCCTGCACCTAACTGGGGATCTGAAGGAGGGATGTAATATAGACATGCATGTATTTTGTGCTAAATTTTCAGGAGAATCCAATGGCAAAAGTTCCACATGTCAGCAAAGGATTTCTTAGTGCTATCTAGTGTAATCAGGGTTCACCAGAAGCAGAGCTGGGACCAAGTCACAGTTGACTCGCAGACTCGAAGACTTGGTAATTAGGACTTACTGCTGACTTAGTGAACCAAATGAATTGTGTTGACTTGACTTGCTTGTTTAGTGTTAAGTGTTTCATTTGACTTGAATATGTTGACTTGACTGTTCACACAAATTTATTGCAATGACTTGCAAGTCATATTGGACTTACAAGTCACACCGATCATAACCGAATAAAAAATAAAGTTAAATTGAAAACACTCTGAATTTGTCGAATTATTGCTATGCCCAGTCGGCAAAGAGTCCGATGTTATAAGGTACCAGATCGAACCTGCGGTATCGGGCCATTTGATATGTAAAGAAAGTTCCATTGCATGGTTATAGTATTTGACTATTTCCTATTTGCAGAGCCCATTGTATTTTACCAAATATATAATTTATATAAAGATAATTACTAGAACAGAGCTAGAGTCTGATACGGTATTTTAGGAATATAAAAATTTAATTTGAATACTAATAATAATCACAGGCTAAATTGGCCTGGGTTGGACTTGAATTGACTTGGTATTGATTTGTGGACTTGTGATTTAAATTGGCTTAGATTATACTTGAATTGAATTGGAATGAACTTGAGGGCTTGCGACTTGAATTTGCAGACGTCTGACTTGGGCAATTTGACTTGGGTCCCATCTCTGACCAGAAGTAACCTTTGTAACTAGAACCAACTCTACTAGACTCAGAATTTTCAGGGGATTCATATAAGCTTAGTTTAAAACTTCTAAATGTGAAACTTCACTCCCAGTGACAATAAATCTAGCGATACTCGGCTTTTTTACTTACCCCGTCTATGCCCACCTGCACACCCCCACCCGAATCCAAAAATATATTCATCCTACGGAGACTTCTATTGTGATCACTTTTCACATTTACGTCGAAGCTCGGCATATCAAATGTTGAAGTGAAGCATATTAAATTTTGAAAATAATCTCCAATCAAACCTAAAAATATACTCTGTAGTGAAAAAGTTAACATACTACTAGTGATGGGCATGATTACAAAATTTTATTCACGATTAATCTTACCCTGGGAAAAATCAGTCTTCAGTTGAATCTTGGAAATAATCGTGGCTTATGGAGGTATAAGCAGGACTGGCTATTTTTGAGATAGCCCGTGATCTAGCAAAATAATGTAGGTGGAGAAGTTGTTTTCTCCACAAAAGTTGCGTTTGCGCCCTAAACCCGAAACCCCAATCCGCCATCTAGAACCCAGCTAAGCTAAAAATAGTCACTAGTGCACCTAAATGTCTGTACAACACTTCAGAGTGGAGTGTTGCCTGGCCATTGCCAGGCTATGCACATATATGTTTATATACATGTATATATGTAGGTACATCATAATTATTTTATGTACCAGCTATGTATAGTAGACGTGTTGTACACGGTCAGTGTTTTCCTATCCTTATAGTAGATATATAATCGACCAATATCACACTGTGGTTGTGCTCAGATATAAGGAGGGCTATGGATACATCCCAACGGCTACTTCCTATAAGATTGAAGATCTCACAGGCCTTGAAACACTGATATCTACAAGTTCTTGACTCTACATCAGGCCCTAGTCAGCAGCTAATAATAATACATCTCTTCTGCAGATGGCAGGTACTGATGTACCTTTTGCTGTGATTTGCCAGATATAGAAGACCGCATATACATCGGTAGGTTATATACTCGCTGAGCAGCTGGAGAAGTCTTTGTTTTTCGCTTTGCTAAGACAACACAGATA
Source organism: Himantozoum antarcticum (assembly GCA_027564295.1). NCBI lineage: Eukaryota > Metazoa > Bryozoa > Gymnolaemata > Cheilostomatida > Bugulidae > Himantozoum > Himantozoum antarcticum. Next base: position 13,179 of record JAOQGN010288221.1, on the reverse strand, counting down.
GTCACAGTTAGCGCTGTAGCTAACAGAAATAATACCACTCCTATTACAGCGAATATCCATGTGTGACATACTCCATCTGTAATGTACAGCATAAGATATACGGTACATTACAGATACAACGTACCGGTATAATACATGAAATATAAGATAGATTAGCAGGGTAGGGTGGATAGTACACACATCCCACCCCTGTATGCTGAACTGATGCTAGGGTTGAAGAGTCACGTAGTACTCTACAGGACGACAGTTTATAAGACAGGAAGTGAGGTAACAAAACTTAGGGAAATTAGGGAAAACGTTTCGTCAATTTTCAACTCCAAGAGTTTACATAAAATAGTTTGACTATTGGTTGAGAACTCGACATCAGTGGTCCCAACATTGGTAGTCCATTGGTGGGGTTTGGCTCTTGTAGTCCAATTTATAAATATAAGAGACCGTCAAGTAGCCTCCCCTAACTGTAATGCAATACCCGTTGCCATGGTAGGACGCCACTTCTACACATCAACATCAAATATGCACTTGCTGCAACAATTCTTGCTCAACAATGAGTTTTGTTGATAGAGTCCCTCTAGCCTGCCATGAAACTCCAAAGCCGAGAAAGGAATGTTTAGTATAGATGTAGATGACATTATTTCTGTGGAGAGCTACTCTCAGAAATAGAGCACCACCTCTACTCTAGTGGCGGAACTCGCTGGCGATGAGTTTGAGCTATATGTTGTGACTATTATAAGGAGTTGCTTGATGACCCCCCAAAATAAAACCTCACCCCCAAACTAAAACCCAACCCCCAAATCAAAACCTAACCCCAAAGCGAAACCTGCTATTTAATGATGTCCATAGGACACATACCTAAACATTCACAGATGGGTTCATTCTCCGCTCGTTCTATGCACACTTCCTTAGCTGAGGTACACAGAAAGCCTTGACAGGTCTTTGCACAAACTCTACCAGCTTCATCTGAATACTCTGATAAATCAGCCGAGTAATCTACAATACAGACAGACACATGTAAGTAATGCGTTACTTCATTCTATTATTCTCCTATGCATTATTTTGACCACACTATTGAAACTGAAACTATGAGTTCCTGTAATGCATGTTTGGGTGGAGGTTTGGAGTTGTCCACCTCGCTGCGTACCGCTATGGAGCTGCTCAGGTAACTGATGGCGCTTATCTATAAGGCTTACGTTCCACTTACACTTAAGACGATCAGCTTCAATCTATGCCTATCTATTTGTGTGTTTGTATATAGAGACAAGACTCTCTGCCTCGGTGCTGGTTTGAGCTGGAAGTGAATCAGCAAACTAGTACTGCTACCACCTAGTAGTAAAGTCAGTCCGAACTTATTATCAATTATATCGGAGTTGCTATGGAAGGACCGAGAAAGACCGAATGACTAATGTCCAAAAGGTAGGAACTGAACATTTAGAATATTTTAGTATATTCACACACTTTACATAGGCACACTTAATATAGGCACAGTGCCCTAGAGGCACTGGCATACAGTTGATTGCGATCTAACTAAAAGGTTTGATACAGTAATAAATCCATAGACTAAAAGATGCTGGGACAGCAATGCACTCCGCTTATATAGTGAGGCTAGGATTGCGCAATATTTAATACTACATTGAAAGGAATTAGATCCTGATTGGATAAAGCACAAGATATAAATAGTACTATGATGTCATTGCCAAATATAGTAATATAGGCATACTGCCTTATGCCTGTTAATGATAAACTATTCAAGAAGTACAAGACAGTCCGAACTGGTCCTGGACAAATTAATTATTGTATACTGGGAGTGTGTAGTTCAATAACACACTAACACATAGTGACATTGGAGTGAGATCCCATACAATAATATTATTACCAAAAAAGGGTCTCATTAACAGCTAGTCTCAGTAACGCTCTCTGTTAGAGCTTTATCAGCCTCAATTGCAGCAGCTTACTGCGCAAGTAAAATGTACTAAAAGCGTACAATATTATACAGAAGACTGTACTTTTCCACAACATTCCAGGGTTATGTGTCTCCCTAGCTTCCCATTCACAAGACACCAAATTAGTAGATGCTTACCACTGGTGCATTTACACCTATAGTAGCCATCTGTATTGATGCACTGAGCATTAGGACTGCAATCATTGAGATCTACATCATTACATTCATTGACATCTTTTACTGTTGGCAGATCAGTGACCTCTATATCAGAAATATAACAATAAAATGTGACAGAATACTGATAAGATAAAATATGGTGACGGATTGGTCACACACTATTGGTCACCTGGCTCACAGTATTGGTCAGATGATCACACACATTAGTCGCATGGTCGCACACCGTTGGTCACATGGTCGCACACCGTTGGTCACATGGTCACACACCGTTGGTCACACGGTCACACACCGTTGGGCACACGGTCACACACCGTTGGTCACACGGTCACACACCGTTGGTAACATGATCACACACAATTGGTCACACATTCACACTCCATTGCTCACATAATCATACACCATTGATCACATGATCACACACCATTGGTCACACAGTCACACTCCATTGGTCACATGAACACACACCATTGGTAACACAGTTACACACAATTGGTAACATAGTCACATACCATTTGTCACAACACACACCATTAAATTTTTAGACGTGCCAATAGATAGTGCCAATAGATAGTGCCTATAGATAGTGCCAATAGATAGTGCCAAGGTGCCAAGGTAAATAGAGACAGTTTCACACATTGCCGCATCGTAATGACACTCAAACTACAAGAAGAACTAGAGTTTCTTTTCATTTGCACACTTTGTTATGAATTTGAAACCGAATCCAAGATCAGCTAACAATTGGTCTTTTAGCTACCCTAGGCGTTATACTCCAGCAACGGACGATTGGAGATTGTTGAAATTGACCGTAAATTTGCAATATTACATACATATAAATCATACCGTAGTATAAAATCTATACAGCCAACAAACTTGCCCATGACTATGAACTGCTAACCAGCAGAACTGTCCAAGTATATTAAGTTCTCTAGCAATCATAATACAATTTACTAGTGTAGTTTGTAGACACAACCATTTCAGGAGTTGCCTTCTTGTGAATAGCATCATGAAGTGAGACAACTTCCATTTTTAGCATTGTCCGGGGAGGTCCGTTTTTACCTCGTCCGGGGGAGGTCCGTCCTACCTCTCACAGTATCACCTACATCGAACTCAAATGCTTATTTTCCTCATTACTGACTTTACGATACTGAATATACTCAATAAAGTCAAATATTTAAACACTCTTCCATCACATTAAACTTACCAAGTTCACTGTCATTCAAAATTCCAGAAACCTGGGTTAAGAACGCCGCTGCGTTGGCTGCAGCAGCGACATCAGGGGCATCAGTGTCTTCTTCTTTGACCTCTACGTTAGTTTTGACTACTAAACTGCCACACGAGATGTCCAAGTCTCCGACAATGCTCACTTTATTTACATGTCTTTGAATGGCAGCAATCACAACTTTCTGTAAACATTCCCAGTGAATAAATGTCAGAATTGATGTTGCTACTAATTGAGTCATCTCTAAATTAATGTAAGCCCAACAATATTTATAAATTATAATTATATTCCATCTATTTATAGCATTCCTCGACTTGGATGATGCTAGTGAGCATGTAGTACAGCCACAGCACTTATCAGCAGTTATTGCAGACTATGTCAGTAGTTATCTGCAGACGAGTCAGCAGTTGTCTGCAGACTATGTCAAAATCCAATCCAAATTGGTCAATGTCATAATATTTTCAGCAAGTACAAATCAGTGTATACTGGCTGGCTACTGGCTAGTGGTATTAACAAACTAGTTAGCATAGTGTGGCCGGCATAGCCAGCGCAGCCAGCATAGGTGGCACAGCCTGTACATACAGCCAGCATAGGTGGCACAGCCAGTACATACAGAGCAGCCAGTACTAACAGCCAGCAAAGGTGGCACAGCCAGTGCATACAGAGCAGCCAGTGCTAACAGCCAGCAAAGGTGGCACAGTCAGTACATACAGAGCAGCCAGTACTAACAGCCAGCATAGTCGGCACAGTACATCGACACTGATCTATCTGGTATTGCTAGTGTGAAATGTAAGCCAATCTTGGAAAATCGATGCAAGATAATTTTACTGTGCTTTTATTTTACGTCCGGCTAGACCAGTCGTAGGGGAGTTGGAGCCTGCTGTAAAGTGAGAGTAGCTTTCACATGACCGTAATCTGGTAACGCAAATAGTTGTGACAATAATTTATCTCAAAATGCCTGTTTATTTAAAAGAAGCGCCATTTGTTTAAAAGAAGTTTTAAATAGAATGTCGCTTTTATTAAATGTTTTTACTGTAAAACTCTTAGCTCGAATTAATATATATCATAGTTATATTAGATATCAATAGACAACCAAATGACCATTTATTCAGTCCCAACTACATAAAGTATTGAACACCAGAAATCCTACCTTTGTGCATGGAATGTTCTGGTGAGAGTGTTTACTTGTATTGTTTGAGGTGGTAATCCGGTAGCAGAGCTAGTCGAGCAAACCCACCTGGCCTCTAATATTTTACCTGCTGATCAGAATACAGGGGGCAGCTTGAGAGTTAAAAATCTTGTCCAAGGATTCTTAGGAGAGAAATAATTTTTGCCTGCGACGCAAATCGAACCAGGGACCTCAGGATAGACGCGCTGCATAGGGTGTTAAATATAAGCATACAATACTTGTGCTAGCACTAGCCATATAGCCATATACATGTACACACGCCGAGTGTACTTGTGCTAGCACTAGCCATATACATGTACACATGCCGAGTGTACTTGTGCTAGCACTAGCCATATACATGTACACATGCTGAGTGTACTTTATCATCTCTTACCTCAAATAATTTATATGTTTGACTCGTCCTCACTTGTAATTTGGGATCTTTGCAATCAAATACGTAGTTTTTGAAATTGATTATGCGAAGGGCAATTGCGTACAGTTTGAAGCGGAAACCCCTGGGTGGCTTCAGTGATGCGGATGTGGATGTGGTTGTGGGTGTTGGTGGTGAAGGTGTCCAAGTAGTATCAGTTTCTGTAGTAGCTGTAACATACAAACATAGAATTTGGACAGTTTTGTGGGTACTATAATATAAACAGCTACTACATGGATGTTGTATATTATGGGCAGTTGTGGACAGTTTTGAGTGACTATGGGCATATATTTTACTCCTGTAATGGCTGGAAATGTGTGGAACAGATACAAAGTAGCCGTCTACGTGAGAAAGTTATCACAGATTAGTTGCGTATCTTACTAAGGAATACTAAAACACTCGTGGATAGCTTGAGATTAAGGGTTGTCAACTCAATGGCTGCCCGCATGGTTAGGAACACAGATAGGGTGTTATGGGGAAGTATACACTTGTATTTAGGGACACAGATAGGGTGATGTGGGGAAGTATACACTTGTATTTAGGGACACAGATAGGGTGATGTGGGGAAGTATTACACTTGCATTTAGGCAACCAGGTAGGTTACCGTGGGAAAGTATACACTTTGATACAGATACAAGATACAGATACAGATTTGAAAGTATACAAGTAAAGTTTGTCAGACAGATATGTTACTGTGGGGAAGTATTACACTTGTGTTTAGGCAGACAGACAGGTTACTGTGGGAAGTATTACACTTGTGTTTAGGCAGACAGACAGGTTACTGTGGGGAAGTAGTACACTTGTGTTTAGGCAGACAAATAGGTTGCTGTGGGGAAGTATTACACTTACGTTTGGGGACACAGATAGGGTCTGTCTCTGCTTGCTCCATGCACTCTTCACTGGATTCACAGGTTACTGAGTCACATGACTTAGAACAAACTCTGCCAGGCTCATCCACAAACTTGGATAGGTCAACTGAATACTCTACAATGCAATTCTATAGATAAAGCAAACAGATACATCCTCGCTAAACCTCCAGCATTACAGTAATGTTATGATGAGTTGTATGAGATTTCAATATTGAAACTAGGTTATATTCAAATCTATCCGAACAGGTAAGTGCTGGCACAGCCCCATCTGCTTTAGGTTCCTCAGCTATCTCTGGAATAGTCGGGAATACTCTGGAATATTAATGTCAAAATGTGAAACCATAACTATTAACTTGGGATCTAAGGACTACAGCTAGAACTAAGGATCACTTGGGGGTTTTTTGCTAATAATTATAGCTATAAATAGCTGTAATAATAACAGATATATTCATAATAATTGATTAAATAAATTAATAAATGTAATAATAATTAGTTCACTTGTATACCGCCGAATGCACCCTTAAGACACGAGCTTCTAGATGGGGTGTAACTGTAAGTAGCTTATTCCGACCTGGCCACAGGGAACAAGCATACTGTTATGTACATGCATTCTTACCCCTCTCCTTTTGTCCAGCAGCCTTGGCCTGCAGGAGGTAGGTGCAATTTTAAGATTTTTGGAAATAACCAGGGCACTAGAAAAATAATGTAGACTGGAAAGTTGTCTTCTCCTGTGTCTTCTCCTGAGAAAGTGCAATCACGCCCCAACCCCAAAACCCCGAACCACATCTTAGAACTAAGCTAAGCTTAAAATTTGCATATTTGCTCTTAACTGGCCTGCAGACTGTAACAGTGTAGAGTCACCTTCCAGTATCAGCAGAGAGGGTTAGCTACTACTACTGATAGGAGCCAATAGTATGATGTATATATCTCCGATGGAAGCTACCAAGCTATACAGTATGAGGATCCTATCGGCAGCCAATATGGAGTTATCCCTTCTGCGCCCGGAAGAGCGTCCAAGTAGACTAGGCGGCTAATAATTATGAACACTTTTAGTCAAGTACTAGCCGCGGATGACACAGTCATCTAGCCATACAATGTCTACTGATCTGGCAAACTGGAATGCCCTTACCAATATGTTTGCCAGCTTGTGACGTTAAATAGCAATGGGTTATAGCTGTTAAGCCCAGATAAGTGCCATGCTATGTAACGCTATTTATACCATTGTTATAATCTCTTCAATTCTGTGATATTGCTTGTATAGTAACGTTCTACTTCCAAGTGCTCTCTATCACTTAACTCTTACAATATTATTACATACAATATTGTCATCCTTTGCTATTGCTGTGATCTATACTCCAGGGGTAATAAACACTTATTATACCTGTGTTGGCCCGCCAATATCCTCTTGTTCTCTGTGTGCTGTCTTGTCCACAATAACAACAAGTACAAGGAACAACTGGAATTGGAAGTGCACCATCTACACTACACCATCTACACAGTATATCGCATAATTGCAGATTTTGTCTTTGCGTATCGTTTATAATTGTAACAAATAAAACTAAGATCGCACGCCTCATAAACGTTGTATCCCTTGCTCCTGCTGCGCGCAATGCTAAATCGTTTTCGGTAAAAAGAAATAGCGACCGTAGAAGCCGTAAAACCTTTGTGGTAAGCAAATTGAGTATCTTTTCCAATAAGCAAAGTTGTGCAGCAAGCAAAACGGTATAAAATCGTCCTTTCCAATAAGCAAAATTTGAAAACGGAGTGTGTGAAAAGACCATCATACATCGTTTAGCCTTTTTAATAACCAAAATGACAATGAGTGTCTTTTGCAGTTTGTTCGCTAGTCTAGTCAAAACTTATTCGCTTTTCTCTTTTTGTTAATAAACACTATATCTCTTCCTGCAACTATGCGTGACTAGGTGCGTCTCGGACAGCACTCTCTTCCCATCGATGGCCATTGTCACGAGACGGTCGAAGTTTATCAGTTTCACGGTTGTTTTTGGCACCGGCACCCTTGTCACAAAACGATGGGTGTCGAGATGCACCCGGACAGAAAAATAAAAATGCTTGACCTTTACTCTGACACTCTGGACAAAGAGGCATACCTCCGACATCTTGGTCATGAGGTCGAGAGTGTCTGGGAGTGTGAGTCGGAAAAGCCGTTGGTGAGAATTCTGAGGTCAGAATGTTCCTTAAAGCCTTTTTTGACGCACTGGATGGCTTGTTCAGAGGAGAGATGTGCTAGAGCTTGCTGTTTCCAAAATTTCGATCGGCGACTTCTTTGGCTTTGTTGAGTGTGACATTCGGTTCCTGACTCTGGTCTGTCAAAGTTTTCAGAAATGGCTCCCTTCTTTAAGAATGTTGATGTTGGGCGGGAGCATCTGAGTGAGCACATGAAGCAGTTTGCCAACAAGAACGACTTCTTCAAAAGATCTTAGTGCAAGCTGATCGGCAGTCTCTTTGGAAAAATTTCTGTTGCTGAGCGAATTGGCAAGGTGGTACCTCTCCCACGTCCTCGTTATCACAAGGGTGTACCAGATGATTGAGTACACTCCATGAGGTATTTAGAAAGAGTTTGGCGAGTTGGTATCCGACACCAGATGCAAGGGGGACGTCAACCCAAACATGACCCTTCTGGCCAGTACCAGCAAACGCGCAGAAAATTCAGCTTACGGAAAACCATCACAAACAAAGAGAAACATAAGAATGTCAAGTATGTCGATGGATCCGATGTCGCTTCTACCAAGATAAGATCTAAGCGGTTCTGTTCCCTCTCAGAGATAGATGAGGAATATTATGAGATCACGAGTAACAAGCAAAAGGTGAGTCATTTACTTTTTTTTATAAATGAACCTCATTTGTGACGTGTCGCGCTTTGTATTTTGTCGTTTGTCTCGTAATGCATATTCTCATTCCAGGCAGTTACAATTTCCATTCCCGCGTTATTCCAATGATACCCTTTGTTTGCAATCGCATCCACACCATGACATTGTGTAATTCATCATTTGTTTCATTACTTAATCTCCTTTAGGCATTCACACCAAGGTTTTTCCCCATTTTCGCAGCTCAACATGGACGTTCCGGTCACCCTTGGCTTTACCATTCTGCAGTACACCAAATTGAGAATGTTTCAGTTCTACTATGACTTTTTGGACAGGTGAGACTCTTTTAACTTTGTTACTACACTTGGCCAACCTGATTGACCTGACGTTTGTGTCCCGTCCCAAAAAAAAAACCAATGAGGTGATGGCATTAAACTCTGAGTTTCCTTTCACGGATCCGATTTTTAAGTCTTTGTCATTTCTCCGACCTCACACTTTAACTCTTTTGTTTATGAACAGTCTGTAACATACACGGTGTCATTGACGAAATGTTATTTAAAGGTAGTTTGCTTCCACCTACAGGTTTGTGGATAGGAAGGACTGAGTACGTTGAAATGGATATGGACAGCACTTACATGGCTTTGATGGGTCTTCTGGAAAGCATAGAGAAATCTGAGTTGAGGCACCTCCAGCTCTACGTATATTTGAGCAGAGGCCCACACCATCATCGTCATTCCGTCTCCGGGAGGGAGACGAGGAGGACATTTGCCCAGAGGTGCAATCCTCAAACTACCCATGGTGGTTTGGCCGGTGAGGGATTGATTACCTCTGTCGTTCTGTCCCCTTGTCGGGGACAGTCATTTAGTTGTTTTCTAACTGAAGAGTTCAGCCATTTGTCTATTCAGAGTTCTATCGTCTGTCTATTCGCAGGTATTGGCGACGTGGGATTGGATGAAGAATTTCAGGGCCAACCGCGTCAGATCCAGTGAGTACGGGGCAGTATAGTATGAGCAAACATCGGTAACCTTTAAAAGACCAAATGAATAATTTTTTTCCTAGATGTGAGCACCGGCAATCTTTTGGTCTTTTATAATCTTGAAAATCTCGCTCGACCAATCACGCACAAGTCACGACAAGGCAGACACCATTTCCCAACATTTTCTCATTTCTCTGCTCATGGTGGGCAGGACTAGGTAAACGGTTTGTTTTCCTTAGTCAGCATTTCCCATCATTTCGCCGTCCGTTGCCAAGTATTACACAATCTCATCTTTCGAGTGCCGAAGCTAAATATATGTTCGATGCGACCGATTGCGCAGACATTGCGTCACGGCAAAATGACTCATCGCTTCCATAATTGTCCGTAGGTTGGTGTATTTCCTTTTCCCCACGCATTATGCAAACCCTTTTATCCGGTGGCAAAGGTTCATTCGAGTGGCACGCGACCCATCACGCAACCATTTCGTCAAGACAAAGTTACTAATCATTTCCCAACATTTTCTCATTTCTCTGCTCATGGTGGGCAGGACTCGGTAAACGGTTTGTTTTCCTTAGTCAGCATTTCCCATCATTTCGCCGTCTGTTGCCAAGCGTTACGCAATCTCATCCTTCGAGTGCCGAAGCTAAATATATGTTCGTTGCGACCGATTGCGCAGACATTGCGTCACGGCAAAATGACTCATCGCTTCCATAATTGTCCGTATGTTGGTGTATTTCCTTTTCCCGACGCATTATGCAAACCCTTTTATCCGGTGCCAAAGGTTCATTCGAGTGGCACGCGACCCATCACGCAACCATTTCGTCAAGACAAAGTTACTAACCATTTCCCAACATTTAGTCATACCTCTCCTCACCGCGGTCAGGACTCGGCAGACTTTTTCCCCTCGGTCATCGTTTCCCATTGTTCTATCGTTTTTTGTTGTAAAGCGTTTACGCAACCTCGTCCTTTCGGCAGCGAGGACAAACAGTATTTCTACGCGACCAATCGCACAGACATTTCATGACGACAAGATCACTCATCGTTCCCCGACATTTCTTTTGCCGCATACCCGGTGATAACGCCAACCGCACCCACGCAGTCGGAATAGTCACGTCAGGATTGAAAGTCGCGACATTTCTTCAAAAGACCGTTTTGCCAGGCAGTCCGCTCCATGGCCCGGATGCCTCGTCGGGACGGGGTCACAGGGCCGGGGTTCGGTGGCATGGTGCCGCCCCACCGCATGAAATGTGACTCTTATTGTTCGGAGTGGGCGGCGAGAAACGACGTCTCGCGTTTACTTTTTTATCATTTTTTTAAACTAAGAGTGGTGGAACTTTTTAAAATCGAATATTATTGACCCAAACCACGGTGAGACTAGTCGTTGTTGACGGTGCATTCCATCAATCTAGAATGTTCTTTCAATGAAAACGATTACTATGATGGCGGACCGAGGTGGAACGATGGTGAGATTAGCTGTTGTTGATGACGCATTCCATCGAGGCCAAATCAGATTCCTCTCCAGACGACCTTCACGAACGTGTGAGGTTTGGTCAGCAATTTTGTGTCACCGCCCGTCCCCAAACCCCTATTCTACCATTCTAAAAAGCCCCCACAGTCTATCCGTCCTGACCACCCGTCTTCGTTTTAGGAACACTTCCTTCCTCACTCGCACTTTTATCATAGGTTAAGTTTGTTGCCGTCGTTTGCATATTTAATTAACGGGGCTTTGGCGGGGAACCCGTCCCGACTCTCTGGAACCGAGGTTATTTGGGTCCCAGCTGTTGACTGAGGGTACCAATTTGCTGACACTATACTACTTGAATGTATATGCTGTATATGAAATATGTGTATGCTATGCGCATATATACGCATATGCTATATATGAATTATTTAGCAGGAAAAAGCTATACAAAAATGCACTACTAAAAGTAACTGGCAATGGTAACTATATGCGTACAAGCACGCCTTCATTTATCTTCATTTGTGTTGTATGTTGGTGTTTTTGTCATCTCTGCAATTTATCCCGTGCAAATAGTTCCAGCACAGAAATTATTGATTCAATGCCAATATATTAGCTGAGTTAGTGCCCGATAAGCAGCTATCTCTTTCAACTACTTGGACATGCCGTTTCACTCTGCTAGGTACAATAATGCATTTTTTCAGTATAGCCAAACGCAGGCGAAATGCACGCGAAATGCACGCGAAATGCACGCGAAATGCACGCGAAATGCACGCGAAATGCACGCGAAATGCACGCGAAATGCATGCGAAAGGCAGGTGAAATGCAGGCGAAAAGCAGGCGAAAAGCTGGCGAAAAGCAGTCGAAGAGCAGGCGAAACGCAGCCAAATGCAGCTTAGCCTTTCTAAGATCTTTTAACCTGAGACATTTTAGATTGAGATACGATCGTAGGTTATCAGGAGAAGACAACTTCGCCACCTTTGGTTTGTTCTAGTGCCCTGATTATTCTCAAAAAGCCGGAAGCTTGCAGCTACCTCTAGTTCATTGGTTATATATTATTATTGTACTGTGAAACCACATGTACACCGCAAAATATTTGTAATTTATGGTGCATGATCTGCAATACAAGTTGAAACCATTGAATACAACAAAAAATTGATTCTATTTAAAGAAATTGTATCAATATACTAGTAATATCAAAACAAAATACCAAAATACGAACTGTTCAAAATAATATAGCCTAGTTATAGCCTTTGTAAACAGTTATGGCAAGATGTAATAATTAACTTACATGTATAATGAAAGAGGCAGCTATAAGTTCAAATGCAAATAATGAAATAATTAGCAACAAATTCAACAAACATTTAGCAAACATCATTTTACAAACATTTAACATTTTTGACACACAGAGTCTTGCATCATATAATTTATTGATATAGTTTCACTTCATCAGCAGCTACGGCGCTATTCAAGTAGCTGCAGGATGTACTGCAACAGCCTGCAGTTACTGTGATTAATGCCAGTTATATTTATATATTTTCTACCAATAGGGCTACCATTGGGTCACCATTTTACAAGAATATCGATAACTTGACACCTTGATAATTCATAACGTCCAGTTCTGATGGAATACTGACAGTTAGTAAATTACAATTGGAAATAGTTTGTTTCTAGTATGTGATTTGGGGTTGGATAGGCGCACATAATTGCCGCTCGTCTAATACTTTAAGTTCTCACTCTTTCTCGAACTGTAATTTGCGAATAGTCATGGATTCATCACTGCAGGGGTGTAACGGGATGGGAATTTTACTTGGGCATTTATCAGAAAAAAAAAACGCGCAAAGGAATTTTTTTTGGGTAGTCAAAAAGTGCCCAAGTCAAAATCACAATGCCCAAGTTGAATGCCCAAGTTGATTTTTGAAAATGCCCAAGTTGATCTTCGAAATTTACTTGTTAGAAATGGGGTCATGTAACATATCATTATATCCCTTACACTTCACTGGAACTAATGGTACCATTAGTTTAAATGATTCAATTCCATGGTTTTTTAATTAATTCTTAAAGGTTTAACTCAATTAAATATATATTTTGCCCACATTGCAAATCTATTAATATACTAT
>JAOQGN010288110.1:0-16152 GCA_027564295.1 Himantozoum antarcticum | reverse complement strand
TAGCTTAAAAGCCGTGCTCAGTGTACAGGCTGTATGAGCCTGTCTGTAACAACTGACAAATACAAAAAAATCCTTCATGTGCGTACATAAACTTTGTTAAAAAGTGTGCAATAGAGCCCTTAAGAGAGCTCTTACACATTGACCACCGCTAAAAATAATTTTTAATCATTGCGATGTTCACACTACAAGCGTTCGTGACGTCAGCATCAAATAATAAACTTTTTAAATAATATTATTATTTCTTGCCGGGCATGTTCACTGACCCACCAATTTTATTATTTTCTAATATAAAATAATAAAAATATTCTTTTTACGTTGGACTAACTAGGCCGCGAATCCGCCTAATAAATAGTAATGCCTGCATGAACACTTCTAAGAAATGCACCTGAAACCCATCTAATATTTATATACAAAGTCATATATAATAATATAATTGTAATAATTATAATAAATATATAATTATATACAGCTTGACGTAAGACTGGGAATGAGACATTGGCTGCATACTGACAGTATAAGGTAGTTATTAGTTATTTTCGCAGCCACAACAATCTAAGGATAAGTAACTGAGGCTGAGGTAAAAGATTTACTGGTTCCATTCCTTTGTTCATTATTAAAATTGCTTCGATTTATGACTATTAACATAGGATACTTTTGATATTGGGTTCACAATTAAATTTATTAGATTGTTAACTTCATATAGAATGTGTTTGCCGTGTACCATGTTGTTATGGTCAGATCCTTACAATTTAAAGCAAAGGTCTTTGTATGCTAAAAATCAAATCATAACACGCCCATAGAGTAAAACAATTTCTGAGTCAGTGTTAGTCAATAGAACGGACAATGAATTTGCAGAAACATATACTAGCCTGAACTCCCAAACTTTCCGTGGGCATTGTTGGCTTGGGATCCCAGGCTGCCAATAAGCATGTTTTGAAATATTGTGCGTGAGCGTTGTGCATGATTGATTGAATATTTAAGGAAATAATTAAAACGCATGGTTGGCATACAATGCATTGTTCAATGACAAAACTGTTTTATGTAGTTCTGAAGAGATCAGTGACTAAATTTACGCTTAGCAAACAGTCGGAGCATGTTCTTCATCTTCATCACAAGCCAAGAAGATTATAACAGGTTGAGGAAATAAAACTATCAAATAATACATTATTGGGATTATTGATATTTAACCGGTAGTTGCTGAGCTAGACCCGTACCTGTACAGACACAAATAGAGAAGTAGAAGGAAGGCTCTTTTGATAATCAGTGTATGTGTCTTGGCTAAGACAAAGTATAAGCACTATATCCGGATAAAGCTACGACTCCCCGCTGCTGCTGCTGCAAACCCAGCTCGGATCCACTGGATTACGGCACTGTTCGCCGGCAGTTCCACTTCAATACCTGGACACCGAACACAGATATTAACCCAAATATATAACTTTGGACGACTGAATCACGTATTCTATGGCATAATAATGACTAGCAATACCCAGTGCCTGTAGTAATGGTTCCAGAGGCAGAACTTGCTAGGATTTATTGTTGACGGCAGAATCTAGATCTTGCAATGCTAGAAAAGACAATACAAGACATCTACTTTGGTATCTTTGGCGCTAGTACATGAACGTCTGCTGCAACTGGAATGATGTCATCTACTCTTGCTGTCCCCTATTTTAACGAGTCTATGATAGATTATCAGAGTATACTTTACTGGGTGAATGGCACTCCGGTGTCCTACACATATTTTACGTTAAATTTGGTAATGATAGTCGGCCATATTGGAATTATAATCCTAAACTCATGTATGATAGAAGCTATCAAGAGGACGAATAAGATAGAAGAACCGGGAGGACATTGTCTTATAGGTATTATTATATTATGTCTGTGTATTAATGATTAGTACTAATTATAATTTAATAATTCATAATTAATTTATATTAATAATTTATTAATGTATTAATAATAATTACTGCTAATAATTATTATTAATTATTACTTGTCCTTATTTAGTGAACGTTATTTGGGAGTAGGGAACATGGTAAAATTTCATTTCAATTCGGTCGACTCACCAAACACCAAGTTCTCAATTTCCAGTTTGGGACGCCAAAAACTACTACCACTAAATCCCAACCTGTAACCCTAAGAGCTAAGTCTCAGTCAAGGTGACTGAACTGTAATGGAATTGGAATAACTATAGCTCAATGAGATGAAGACATGAACATCACACAAGTGATCAGGGTTTGATTCCCACGTGTGCCACTTCACTTGATTCGTAAAAAAATGTCAAGCGATTGTTGGGATGCTCTCTGCTTTCAATGTAAAGCGTCTGTTGACAAGACTGGACCTGAAATTGCACGCTTGGGTGTGCTCCGGCCTAACCAGGGCTTCCAATCCTTGGGGGAGTGTGAGGAGATATAGGTGAGGATTCTTCACACATGTCCCATCATGCCAGCAAAAGGCTTGGGAACCATGGCTAGCTCCGGGCCTAATAGACAGACAGCAATAGAGGCTGCTTCCGTCCTACTTGCAGGAGTCTAATTCGGACACAGTTCTTTTGTCCTTGGCGCCCTTGTGTTTGGCACCCTTGGGATTTTAAATATTTTTCAAAGCCTGCGATTAACTTGTCAGAAAATTGTAGCACTTTATAAATTCCTAAAAAAAGTTTGTTTTAGCCTAAAACTGTACGAGTATTTATGCCGTACTTTTTGAAAAGCGCGAGTGTCACGAAGGCACAGCATTTGGTGCTGATCTGAAATTACAATTTATATATCTTTCGGCTACTTTCATTTTTATTTGCAAGTGACAGTTGTCCAGCCAATTTTCAAGCAATTTTACAAAGAGACTTTAGCATGCGAAAGAATAGTAAATTAAAACATGCTTTAACACTGTTAAATGCTGATTCAAATCTATTGCGCACAGCTTTTCAGCTTCCTAGGCGCTGACTGAAATGATCTCGGAGGAAGGGTGGATTATAAAAGTATTTATTTGCTCTCAAAATGACAATTGGATTAGTTATTCCCTACACCCTAAAGTCTAATGTTATATGTTAAATGTGTAGGGAAGATGTAGCAGCTCCCATCATAATCAGAGTAGGAGCAGAGTGTACAACTTCCTCCTTCATATAATATTGATATTATTTTAGATATATATAAAATATAACCACGGAGTCACCTGTGTGACATTATGAACAATACTGCATAGTGTTATAGTTTGTCTGTGGCTGGCACAGAACTAAATGGGTACTATTGATTATAATAGCAACTGCTTGTACACGTCTAATACTGCATCCATGTGATACTGATGTACCCATACAGTAACATGTCCATGTAATAATGTCCCCATGTGATACCACTGTGCCATATAATACTGTGCCTATGTGATGCTACAACTGCGCCATGTAATACTGTGCCGATGTGATACTGCTGTACTCATACAGTAACGTGTTCATGTAATACTGTGCCTATGTGATACTGCTGTACCCATAGAGTAACGTGTCCATGTAATACTGTGCCTATGTGATACTGCTGCACCCATACTGCAATGTGCTCATATAATAGCTATACCGTACCTATGTATTGTGCAGATGTAGATTTGACTGTGACATAAATCTAGCAAAGTATTATGATGGTATACACAGGACCGTCTGTACCTAAATGATAGCTTATACCTATGTAATACTGTACCTATTCGATACTGTATGCATACCCATAAATACTGTGGTCATGTTAACACTGTGCTCATATAATACTGTTCTTATGATTTTGTTGCAGCTCTGTCTGTGGCATACATCTGGCAGGGCATTATGATGATTTACACAGGAATTTATGGACTTGTGAATATACAGGAAAAAAATGAGTGTCTTCTGCGATTTGGCTTAGTTCATTCATCGTATATATTGATTAGCTGGGCCAACTGCGTCCTCACATTTGACAGGTAAAACCTTTAGCTAGTTTGAGCACCAGGATTGGGTCAGTTGCAAGGAGTCGGATGAGTGCTAACTGCCAGGTTCCAAAATTGTGAATTCTTAGATCATTTGAGGTGCACAGGAAGGTTAATCCAGATGTTTGGATCACTGGTTCCGAGCTCATATCCAATGATGGGCTAAACGAATCTGAGGCGTAATCTGACAGACTGTTCAGAAGAGTTGAACTTTGCTCACGAAATCGGATGAAAGGTTGTAATAGCTGCACTTTGATTGGTTGAAATATTTGTGCAACGCTTGTGGTTACTATCCATGACCACATGGTATAAATCAGCTCTCTCCAATGGCTTCTTGATTTGCATGGCAATTCCACTTTTGCAATTTTTCTCACTATATCCTTTCTGAATTTTTTTGAATTTATGATCGGATCGTAAGGTGAGGATGGTACACTTTGTGCCGATCCCGATCCAGGCGGCTCTTTGGGCAGGATCAGAACTGCTATCAGCAGTTTCATCTGAACGTCTGAATTAACCTCAACTCCTTCAGTAAATTTTGTGTCAACATTTTGAGATATGTTTCATGGTAATTGCTGGCAGCGGTTTTCTGAAACAAATAATGTAAGCTTCTCTGAAATCTTCAGTGAATAAATGGTAGTAATGGATGGTACTGCTAATATCCGATAATATTCTTACAAGGGCAAATAATAATTTCTACAAAGAATTTGTAGAAATGGGTTACGTTATTATCTTAAATTAGTACTACATTATTTAATGCAACAGTGAAAGACCTAGCTGACCAGACTGATTTTCACCGTTATTTCCCAATTAAGCCCCGTAAATGGAGTAATGGAGCGAAATTGCCACATGTAATTCAGGCTCTATCTCATGGAAGTGGCATAGATGTATTTGAAGAGTTGAAGCAGTCTTATTGCCAGGAAATGATCCACATTTTTTCAACGAATTAAATTTGCTGCGACCAGCTAAAATCCCTGTTTTATGGTGGAAAGGACAAGTTGATGAATATGGACAAGATCATAGAAAAGTTTATGTGTTTTGGATGGTATGGATGGTATATTTTGGATGGCTTAGGATGGTATTTATTGGTCCACAGAGAATATTCCAGGGACTAAATGATGAATCTGAGCTCATTGCTTCATGTTGATGTGATTTTAAGGGATTCTGAACTGTGGACATACGTGATTACACAAAAGTTTTATGTCTGAAGAAACCGATTCACGTCAGAAAAGAACCTAATTGCTACCTACTTAGAAACTGCAAATGCGACCCCAAAATGACCTTGAGATATATTTGCTGGATGTAATTGGCTGAACAACTTGGAAATATTTGGTCAAAATGGTAGACAACTGTTTACCTACAACAAACAACAATTACAATATCAGCTATTCAACATTGCATTTCGTAGAATCTGTAAGCGCTCTGTGTAACTGTAAACACAAAATAAACGGTCTTTACTTCTCCCACTCCTTGGTTTACAACTCCTTGGTTTACAACTCCTTGGTTTACATGTAAGTTCCAAACTTTGTCACTGGAAAGGTCAATTCCAATTCCACCAACTCTTATATTTGCAAAGATATTGTTTTTTGCCTGATTCATCTTTAAAATTATTAATAGTAAAATATATTAAAAATTCTGGCTATATATTTACTGTTTTGTTATTTTGCTCATGACACAAAATGCGAGTGTACAATTTGTTTGCATGTGAATGATATGACTTGCTGACATGACAATTGTGCCAATATCTGAAGCTATAGCTATCCATGCATGCAGAGTTACAGACTGCATGTCAGATTCCGTGGCAAGATATCTAAAGTTGAGATGGGGCGTATACAACAAACAAAAGTGCACCTTACATTTTCTACATTTTACACCCTATGTTTCCAATTTTAACACCCTACATCTTAGCTTTAGAGAAACAATATTGCATTTAAAGAGTGTAAAACTGCAATTTGGAAGTTGTAGCAATAAAATCTTCATAGGCGTAGCTCTAATTACAAGTTCTAATTAAGTTGCATGTAGAAAGGTGGGTTTTCACCATTGGAAATCCAAAATTTCCTTTACAGAATAAACTACACACAATATGTATGACTGGTATCAGGACGCTTATATACGCCCCTGCAATAAGATTGAGAGCTGATATTGGGACAGGACAGGGATAGATTATACTCCTAGTACTAACTACTAGTACTAACTAAGATCCCAATGAGGTTCTACCATTGTATGTGCATTAGACCTAAAGACCAATGCCTAATGAGGCCTAATGAGGTGGCAAGTGGCATTAATAGTAGTAGCCTCTGATCCTCTATCCAGCCTAGCCTTACCGTTCGTAGTGTGTGAGCAATATGACTAAACTCTTCATCTAAACTCTAACTCCTTGCTCCAAGGTCATACTCAAGTAGTGAATAGGCTAACTAACTATAATTAAATTTGGATAACTTTTTACAATACACTATTTGAGAAATTTAATAAGGGTGGTTTTGTTATGACTGTTATGTTATGTACCTTTATTGTCTCATAATGAATGGGAAATAAAATGCTATGAGCGTGCTGTTGTGTAAAATTAAGTTAAGAACTAATTTAAAAGTATAACACAATGTTTATGAAAAGTATATAGTTATATAAAAAGTTTATAAAGGAATAAAAGTTATAAAACACTAAAACAGAGTACTTTTCAATTTATTGATTGCATTACACCAAAAGTCAATCCTGGCTTTTATCATATGATAACGCCCTGATGGCCTTTTATCAAAGGTTAGAACAGGGTCATTGTCACTGGTTGCCACTAGTTTGAGTGCTTTGGTGGTGATAGGCCTGTTTATTGTGGCTTCAATACTAGGCGGGTCGGTATTTGATAATTTACTAGCTATTTTTGTGATTTTATTGAGCTCAGCTTTCTCTCTTGATGACATAGATATGGTTGTGTTTACTTTCTAACTTTCAAGGTAACACATTACACAAACCAGGTTGGAATTTGAAAGCCATCAACTACTAACCCCAAAGAGACATTAAATCTTGTCTTTATAATGTTGGACATGCCAGCCTTGGAGCCTCCTATCTGTGAAATGCTAGCCTTTGTATGCTAGCTACATTTAGAAATTTACCACCAATTACCATTTTTACATTCATAATCATAATTATGATTGCCAAAAAATACTTTTGCTAATATATTACGCAATTTTGTTGGGATGTTAAAATAATTTAGTTAACTGTCTCACAGGTGAGAAATTATTGTGGCCGAAGCCAAGGTGGCCGTATAAGGCGCCAGATTTACCCCCAGTTTAGGGCCAGAACATACCCAAGCAAATTTTCGGTTCAGAGCCTTGCCCAGATGCCCTTAGCATTGATAACACGGAGTGCACCCCAATATACAACTCAAGGTGAAGTGAAACAAACGGGAACCGAACTCGGGTCACCTACGCGATGGCCAATGTCTTCATCCCATTGAGCTATATCTCTACTCCCTAATCACTCTAAACTGGTATATATATTTAGATGGCAGGTCTGTATTTATTAGATTTAGATGGCAGGTCTGTATTTATGTATCATTGGTTACTGTAGTGTGAACATAAAATACTATCTGTCACAAAGGAGTGGATGGCACTAAAATTATATTTCACGGTTCATGTAACCAGTGTGAAATTATTACCAATTTAGGATTCGGTGGCTGGGAAAGGAAAATTAAGTGTCAGGCAACATTTATAGGCTTACATAAGATTTAGCATTCTTCTCCAGGTCGATTGCGGATTGAGATAGTGGAAAGCTCTACCGAAAATAGCAACATACTTATGCTATGCCAAACTGTAGTAGTGTGAATAATGGCTTGGTGCCAGCTGGGGACAACAGTGGAACAATCTTTGAAAAGAAAGTGAAAAGCGCTGATGCTAGTACTACTGCACTGAACCAGAGGCAAAGCTTTCGAGTATAAGCAGGCCTTGAGGTTGTAACTTAGAGTGAGACAATTTTTGTTCGTTTAATTTTTTATTCAAACACCAGGTTAATGTCTAACAATAAGTACAAGTTACATGTAATAACAAAGCATGAGTGGGAAATCAATACGGTATGAAATGAAAAGAGTAATAATGGGGCTCGTATTCACAATGGCAAGGCTAGTACATGTGGCGCACAACCTTGAACCTATGTCGTTGCAGTTTGAAAATGTGTTATTGTGCTGGACGAGAGTGAATGATGGCCGTAACTTTCCTATGTAACTGACTACAGTGTAGTTATGGCCATCTGTAGTCCGTGTAGATTCTACAGCTACTATATAGTTACTGTAGCTACAACTGTAGTTACTGTAGCTACAACTGTATTTACTGTAGCTACTACTGTAGCTACTGTAGCTACAACTGTAGTTACTGTAGCTACTGTAGTCACTGCAGATCCTACAGCTACTATATAGTTACTGTAGTTACTGTGCAGTTACTGTGTAGTTACTGTGCAGTTACTGCGTAGTTGCTATGTAGTTACTGTATATTTACTGTGTAGTTACTGTGTAGTTACTGTGTAGTTACTGTGTAGTTACTGTGTAGTTACTGTGTAGTTACTGTGTAGTTGCTGTGTAGTTGCTGTGTAGTTACTGTTGGCTGTTGCATCCATCCAAAATACGAATAAATCTATGGATGTTTAATTCAAATGACTATCGTATTTATCTACGGCTGCTGTAGTTATTGCATCTATTCAATATTCGTATTAAAGACAATATTTACTTGAGACTCAGACATCTAGATTGCTCGACCATTCACGTTCACCACGACCACCCTCGACCATTCACGTTCACCACGACCACCCTCGACCATTCACGTTCACCACGACCACCCTCGACCATTCACGCGTTCACCATGGTGTGTTTGCAAACCTCGCGAGTAAGCTGTCACTAAACCCAGCCTCACGTTATTTCATCAAAGCAGAATAATATTATCTCAAGAAATAAAAAAGAAATAGAAGTGATGACGATGACGAGGGTCACATTGTGCACTAGCATTGATAGGATTGAGGGAGTAAATAAATAATGAAATTCAAATAATTATCTGATAGAACAGATAGATTTCTATATATATTCTATATTCCATATAGAATCTATATAGAAATAGATTCTATATATAATCTATTTCTATATAGATTATTTCTAATATATTCTATCGTGATAGAATATCCTCACCCTCCACATCTCTATTCAAACCAATTAAGAGTAGGGATAGCTCAATGGTATGAAGACACAGACGTCATGCTGGTGACTCAATTTCGATTCCCATGTGTGTTCCCATCTTTACTTGATTTGTAAAAAAATCCAGTGGTTGTGGTACATGCCATGCTATCAATTCTAAGCGCCTCTGGGCAGGGTTCTGAACCTGACATTTGCCTGGGTCTGCTCCAGCCCTTAATTGAGAGCAAATTGGGTGCCGTATATGCTGGCCTTGGCCTTGGCCCTAATATTTCTCACTTGGGAGACAACAAACGCTATTTTAAATTTTGATGGGACATATTATAGTTAATGCAGAGATTTACATACAATATTCAAGAAATACACGATGCAAGAAATACAGAGATTCAGATAATACGGCATGTATGAGTTCCGATCCTGGCCGAACTGGCACTGGAGCAGAACCGTCAAATAACATTACCATCCACAAATTCCGGTCCGATCAGAAAATGTACTGCCATAAGGTGAACAAATTGCAAAAGTGGGATCGTTGTGTAAATTAAGTAGCCAATGGAAGTGAGCTGATAAATACAGTATGTGACTGGGTAGTAGACATGTGTGTTCCAACCAATCAAAGCGCGATGTAAAATAAACATAAATAATAACATAAACAAACATAATCATAAAAAGTACAAATAAAATCGCCATTTCTCCATGAGTGGGAAGACAACTTCTTTGGCAGGTGAAGGTGAAAGTCATTCATAATGGTCAGATTTTAAATGGCAGGCCTTTGGTCATTAGCTAAAAATCTTCCTGGTTGTGAGTTGGGACACACCATCAACGCATCCACACATTTGACAATTATTAGCATAATTATTTGATGCAACACTTTGCTCGTATGCGCGTACTTTTGCTCGTATGTGCTTGCGTCAAGGATCTACTCACTGTATTGTTTTCATTGATGGTAAATTATGATATTTGGAGACTAAAATTGATTGTGTTGCATAACTGCATAAATTATGCGAGGTGATTATGATATTTTAAACTCAAACACTCCAGTCGATTACGCAAATACAAATAAAGGATTGGTTATCCTGAACTGGCTAGTGGTAGGCCCAAGTCACTTTCAGCATACATTCATTTCATGTATTGGATTCTACAACGCATGATGGTACCAGCTGAATAATATATAAATAATTCATTGAATTTGTAGTTAATGCAAAATTGTGCACTATGTGTCTGTCAATGGTCTCCCTCAGCTGAACTGCTGAAGGTCGTATGGAATTCTATGCATGTAGCTTAACTATGAACACGACAATACATCGGATTATTATTATGAAATCAAAGTTGGTTTGGCAATACTCAATAGGTCAGTAATAAACATTGCAGCTTGAAGGATGCATTAGGCCAAACTCTATTGATTATTAGATCTGTGACACCTCACTCATGCTCTATGCTCATCCTCTAAAATATACCTCACCAAATACAAATATACCTCTAAAATATACCTCACCAAATGAAAATCCCTCATCGCTCATCACAAAATATAGGCAATAAATTATAAAGATCTTCCTCATCAATTATCGTTGCTAAAATTGATACTGTTTTATACCATTTTAGGCCAAAAATACCTCATGCATGTATTTAGTTAATGATTAATCAAATAAACAGATCTCAGACTGCCTTTCTTACACGACCGCATACAGTGATATGGGCCTCTTTATAATGCTGTAAATTGTATTTACAACTTGTCTTTTTGGTAGCATCTACATGTATATTATATCTACTTTTTTTTTTATTAGTATCCAGTATTTTTATTTCTGTGAGTTCAACTGTTTTATATTACTATGAAAATTAGTATCTTTCAGTGTAT
Source organism: Himantozoum antarcticum (assembly GCA_027564295.1). Taxonomy (NCBI): domain Eukaryota; kingdom Metazoa; phylum Bryozoa; class Gymnolaemata; order Cheilostomatida; family Bugulidae; genus Himantozoum; species Himantozoum antarcticum. Next base: position 5,206 of record JAOQGN010288110.1, on the reverse strand, counting down.
CATAATTCATAAATAATATTAATCATAATAAATAATATGCCTCATGTGGTGCACTGGTGACACAGATCTAATAATCAATCGAGTTTGGCCTTATCGCTGCTATTATTATTGTCATTCTCCAGTTATATACATGCATTATAATCTAGCCCTCTACACCGCAGCACAAAATATTTTCATGCAGTTTAATTTCTCTACAGGTAAATTCAACAAAATTCCGCTTAAAAATTCAGACTTATTAACGAATTTTGCAAATTTGTCAAGGTTATTAAAATCAATTTAAAATTTTAATTAAAAATTGATAAACATAGCTGTTGCCTGATGCCTATGGTGATTTTCTTTCCTAGTAATTGTAGCTAGTCCTCCCATTTCGCAAAAATATTTGGCAGTAGGCAATGGTAGAACGCACATACAATTGCATCAACAAAGATGATGTTCATACCAAATCATACCAATCATGCATACCTAATCATACAGAGTGCGCAGGAAAGGTCAAATGGTTAAGGCTGCAGCACAACAATTCTCGTGAGGCTCAAGTTCGGTTCCTGCTGCTGCTGCCGCTGCTGCTGCTGTTTGGTAAGAAGAGACAATAATAGACATTAACCTTGAAGTTGTTCACTGTGTTCTGATGAACAGGTAAAATGCCGGAGGTCAGGTGGGTTCCTCTCTATTGCAGGTCCCATCAGCTATTGAATTACCACCTAACGCAATGCAAAAATGAACTCACAATGTGACATAACGTCTAGTAAAATAGCTCCTGCAAGCGGACATACGTTGTCTTAAAAACATCAACAGCTGCGGGAGCAGCAGCAGTAGCAGTAATAGTAGTAGCAGCAGCAGCAGCGGCGGCGGCAGCAGCAGGAGTAGTAGTAACAACAGCAGCAGCATCAGCGGCCAGTAGTAGTAACAACAGCAGCGGCAGAATATTGTAATCAGTTGACAATGTTTCTTCTTTTAGATATGTACAGATTGAGTTTCCATTCTGGCATAAAAAGCACATACACATAGGTACAGTATGGATAGTAAATCTCATAGCAACATTGCTAGCAATATTCTACGGCATATCACCTCTAATGTTCAGCTGGTACAATCCACAGCTTTCAAGGAATAACATCTGTGAATACTTCTATATTCTGCCTACATTGTATCTACAGATCTTCTATGTCATCACTTTCTCAGGATTTCCATTTCTAAGTAAGTATTCCCTTTGATAGTTCAAATCATGCAAACCCTACAATTAGGAGTTATGGCCTCACGCAGCTGTAGGCCGTAACTCCCAACTGTAGAGTTCGCATGATTTGAACTGCACATTTACTTTTTTTGTATCCATCTTTATTTTGACCAGGAGAATTTGCAATACAATATATCAACGAACGTTAATATAAAAACGAGAGCGCCATTTAAAACCAAAATAGTAAGAGAAAATGATAGACCCGAACATTTTTTTTATTTATCTATGCAGTCTAACGCGGTTAGTAATGTATGAGCTGGCATTTTGGTCTTAGCACTGTTCTAGTTTTTACTGTTGGTAACTTGTATAATCTAGCCAAGCGCCGTTTTGGTTCTATAGTATGGTGTAGTGAGTTGGGAGGAAGCGTAGGCCGTGATTACTGTTCCTGATAATGTCTAGAATGCAATCTCTGCTAGTTGATTCTACATGTACTAAGGCTAATTTTCGACCGATTCCTATGTTAGCGGCACACTCGTCATAGTTGTCACCACACGGCTCCAGCACTTTCAATACAATGTTTTCTATGCTTTACTATATGTTCCGATTCAGTAATTTTTCCATGAAGCTTCAATGATTAGCACTAGTTCACTGAATCATGCATGTAAAATACAGTACCGCTTGCCCTAACCAAAGCCTCTAATTTATAAACCTGCCCCTTATGGCCATCCCCTCCAGTTCTTCCAAGTCTTTTCGTTGTCAATGCAATCCACACTTAATTGCAAATCATCCCACGGGCAATATTTGGGCTGAAGAACAGCTGGAAGACTTATTTACAGTTTGGAATGGAAGATAAATCAAAGATTGGCAGCCAGCCAAGCTTTCCTTATGCTGTATAATACAGTTAATACACCATCTTCTGCTGAATAAAACTGTTCACACTTCAATCCACTCTATCTGAATAATTAGAGGGCTAATGCTAGATTTTATATGATGACTGAAGCGGTCAAATTAGAATGCACAATGGGGTGCAATGTGAGTCATGTCAAGTCTTCCATCAGCGGGAAAAAGCGATAGAGATTTTCTGAGAGAACTTGATTGAAAATGCTTGTGTCGAGTCAAATGAGTCGATTTTTACATATTGACCTACATATAGGATTTTGCTTAACAACGAGATATGGTGAGAGCAAACTCGAGACGACTATTGAATATAAGGACGACTATCTTGATCGAGCATGCCAGCCGTATGAAATATAGATTAATGTGGGCAGAACATTTTGCGTTCTTGGTACAATCTGGGAAGGGGTTCGTTGCTGTGCATCTCGAGTCATGTTTCCTGCTATGAGAGAAATCAAGCGTAATAATTGATTTAATAATAATTAAAATACGATGTGATAGACGCAGGTTCAATCTTTTTGCATTTGTCACCTGAAGGATTTCCTAACATATAGCATCTACATTGATTTGATTGAATTTTTAATTTGATGAAATTCTGTCAGAAACAGGATTTAAAATTGTGCAATAAAAATAACAATTTATGGAGCATAAATTAATTACTATAAAAAGAATTCATGTTTGTGCATTCAACATCCAAAAGGCATGTGGCACTAGCGAGTTACTAAAACGAACAGTTCTCTGCTTTGGAGCCAAAAATCTTCTTCCAGAATGTGCTTTGACAAAATATTTGTTTAAAAAATGAGCATCATCTGCAACTAAGGCTTTAGCAAAACTAAAAATTCTATTGGTGGCAAGCTGGCATTAATCTGTTGAATATTAGCTCATTTAATGCATCGCAGAATCTTCACCAAATCGTCACTAGAAAGACCACTAACAAATGCTTTGCAGTTGAAAAGAGCAAGAGGAAAAACAATTATTGCTATTTCAGGATGCTGAAATAGCCACATTCTTTTAGTTTTTGATGTGATGTGATGTGATGATGTGATGTGATAAGTTTATTAGTCAAAGGTATATGCATACCATGAAATGTGGCTTGGTGTCCATTTATAATCAAAAAGTATACTAAGAGCGAAAGCAAAATATCATGCATAAAAAAAAAGAAGTGTAAAATGGCTGGTCAGGTTTAAAAAGCTTATTTAAGTATAAAATCATTTTTCGAATATAACAGTCTCGCCCAACAGCACTACGGTGTTTCATTGTTTGTAAACGACCGGAGGGAAGCTTTGGTAAAAAGTCATGTATAAAATGGCTAGAATCATGAAAAATTTTAAGCATATAGTTTTTTATGCGCTTGTCCAAAACCTCATCCATCGTGTTAGTTTGCACACCAGATCTTATTGTGGTGTTGTGTGGCACTCTCAAAGCTTTTTTATCAGTTTCATACATATGGCCATGGAAAACTACTGTACAATAAAAAATATGAGATTCAAACTTAGAACTTAGTTTTCCTGGTAAAAATGGGGGATGCAATTTGCATCATCCGCCATTCTGGATATTATGTTACATTGATTCAAGTTCTGTAATACGTTGGTTTAGTGGCTTGACAATTTTATTTTCAAAATTACACGTACATGTATTAACAATAATATATATATCGGGCTTGCCAGGCATGTTATTTTAAGTGGCAATCCATAGCAGAGCTAATCGAGGTAAGCCGACTGCACAGTGCAGTGTGTGATATTATTATTATTTGAATTGGCAAGGAGGTAAGACCTTCGACGGGACAAAAACCTCCAGGTCGTAAGTCAGGCTCAAACCCATGTCTTTGTAGTTAACTCAGGTCATTGCTGCAAGACTAGAGTGGCAAGCTCGCTACCAACTCACCCACATAGACCTTACTTAATTAAACATACTAGGTATTGGAATATTTCTTACAAGAAGGTTTGCTAGGTTTCGTTTTTGTGACAAATTAGCAGTGATTTGTTGCTGCTCATGACACCTAGAATAATGCAGATGTTTTTTATCCATCACAGGAAATGGCAATGCTTTTTGCATAAGATAGACTTTCCAAAGGATACACTACTATTATGACAAATGATAAAGCAGCAAATACAGTTACATGTAGATATCTAATGATCAAACGATGAGTCAATTGCTATGTGCAGAAAAACAGTGCTGCGTGGCAAATCTGATGAACGAGCATCTAATGCGCATAATCACTTGTTCTGGTGTTTCCCAGGAATTTGAATCTTCCCCAGTTGTGCTATGCAAAAAGAGCTAAGGCTATATGTGTGATTATAATAACTTTGTATTCTCCTCTGGCCGAGGGAGGCCACACTAGCCTCTGCTCTTAGAACTTAAAGAATGTTCTTAGAAAACATTTTGTATTTGTAGTAGTTGCATATTCAAAGTTATTATATACTGCCAGAGCTCACAGCAGAGCTCTAGAGAATTTAGCAGGTTCTTCTGTTGCCAAGAGAAAAGCTATGAAGAGGCAGCGAAAGAATTGGAGACCAGTGAAGATAGTATTTACCATCTGTGCAGTGTACCTGGTATGCTGGGCCCCACCAGGTAGGCCTTCTCGGAACTAATAACATGTTACCATTTCCAGAAAGGATGGGGTTAGCACCCTTCCCAATACTTGTACTAGGTATGCTGGGCCCCACCAGGTACTCAGATGCAATAACACGCTACCCTTTCCAGTAAGGGTGGGGTAGCACCCTTCCCAATACTTGTACTTGGTATACTGGGCCGCACCAGGTACTCAGATGTAGTAACATGTTACCCTTTCCAGTAAGGACCGGGTCAGCACCCTTCCCAATACTTGTACCTGATGTGGTGGATCCCACCAGGCACTCAGAACGAATAACACGTTAACTTTTCCAGTAAGGGTGGGGCAGCACCCATCCCAATACTTTCACCTGATATGCTGGACCACATCAGACACTCAGAATGAATAACATGTTAACTTTCTAGTAAGGGTGGGGCTAGCACCCATTCCAATATTCTGAGTGATGACATTCTAGCTGTTCTAATACGAATGGGAGTGGCAACTCCCTTCCCAGCACTTGGAGCAATTAAACCAATCAATTACATACCATCTACCGGGTCGCTAAGTCACTGTATAGCAATTATACAGTTTTA
>JAOQGN010287999.1:0-16154 GCA_027564295.1 Himantozoum antarcticum | reverse complement strand
ATGTGGACACAGACCTAACATTTAACTGTCTGTGGCCTTGTGTCAAAATTAAAAAATTGACTGTTATTTTATGTGTAACGATTATTTTCATATTGTTTGGGTACAATGACAAAACTATTAATTTAATATAAATATTTGTTAAATAAATATTGAGAAACAAAAGGTATTTTTTGTATTATCTCATCATCCTTTTGATTTCATATTTAAAATATATTTTGACTTCATTATCTTTACAGTACCATTAATGACAGTTTCCCCTTCCGACCGTCGTGGTCCATGATTCTATCATTTCTAGTAATACTTTATAATTTACCTAAGATAGTTTGTTTGGAGTTGTGTTTTCAATATTGTAGATTTGCAGGAAATGACAACTCCCAAATTGTACCATAGTTCACTTAATTATCACATTCCTGTTATGTTTGCTGTTATAGAGGAGCTAGCTGAGATAAAAAATCAGGATGCCAGAATAGCCTACCTAATGAGCAAGCTATCAGAGATAAGAACTCTCTACACTGATGTCAAATCAGATCTAACCAGTATTGAGCGCAAGAGAAAGCGTGTGAGGCAGAGAGATCGCGAGCATGTATCGCTTAATCCATATTAATCTGCAAGCTTAACCAATTATAGTCGTCAATATAATTATCAACACTGAAGAAGCCAATAGAAATGTATGCCTCACAATCTTGCAGCCATTGACTTATTGACAACTATAATATAATTATTGTCCATTTTATTCTTATGGTTATAAGCCAGTATTAATGTAGTTCGAAACATGCGAACCATAGACAATGGGAGTTAAATGTATTACCCCGGAGGCTACATAACTCCCATTTTCTAGGGTTTACATGACTTGGACCAAGTATTGATGTATATAACGCAATATTGTGAGTGTATATTGTAGCACAGCTCTATGTGTACATATTGTGTACGGACATTTTGAATATTTTACTCTTGTACAGCAGATTTGGATTGCAGAATTTTTTCTTGTTTAATGTCGTGTCTCACATAATTATACTGATATAAATAGTATATAAATAATACTATCCATGTTATATTAAAATGTAATATAATATAAATATTATACTATACTATTAGGATTATGTCATGTCTTCTCGCTCAATACTCGACAGTCTTCAATACTGTTACTCTTGCGTCTTATGAGTGGGACCATCATTCAGAGTTCCAATGCTACATACGAAAGTTTATGGCACAAATAGTTTGGTACATGAGTATATTTCTTTATTAACAGATCAAAATAAAGATAATCATGAGAATAAGAATAATAAAGCACCAGAAACATACAATCTTAAACAACATTCTAACTGATACCATAAAATTTATTAAACCGGTAGGTGGCAAACGTCTAGACGAGAAGTAGGAATATTGTTGGTTGTAATAATCGGTTAGCTAGAATAAAAAGCAAGATTATTGTATATTTCCAGCCAGACACCGGCAATAAAGTATTAGCATTTTGTTACAAATATTAGTTGCCAGCTGGGCAAGTATGGAAATGAGAATAAGCAGTGGACGGATGGAAAGCAGCTAATTATGGCGGAGACTCCTGGTACATGATGATGCCATCAACACCACGCAAACCGTTTGTACTATATGGAATCCTTTTGTTTCAAGTTAATATACGGATGATAGGAAGAGTTGGTCCAATGAGCAATCACAGAGCTCTCTTCGGCTTGGGAGAGGAAATTTTTTTTATGTAATATTCAAAGATTATTAAAAAATGGAACATTTATAAAATCATAATCTTATTGCTCGAAACTGAACAGACCGTCGTCTCCAGATCCATTGTTATAAAATACTTATCAACAAGTCTTGTCAAGAAAATGTCTTGTCAATACAGTTTGCATACTAAATAATAATTAATAATATATTAATAGTTTGTAACATAAAGAATATGAGTAGCCTCCAACACCCTCGGAGTAACACCTGGGTATTGTATTGTATGGGTACACGTATTGTATGGGTACACATCACATGTTGTTATTTGAACATATTCTGATAAGTGACTTTCAGCTTTTGGTTTTCCTTCTGGATAGATTGATGGCACATGTTAATGTATTGGGTCACCTGAGAATCTGCATAAACAAAAACAAAAGAATATGATTATTTATGATAATAAACAGCAGGCTATTTAGCATTCACAAAACATACACTAAATTAGAAACGCTCAATAAATAATAGTGTATGTTTACTAGTAGTTTAGCCTGGGTTCCCATTTCCGAGGTGTTCACATGAGCGACATTGATACAAATTTAATAATCACCTCCACCAATACATGGGGACAGAGGCTAAGGCTAGTACTTAGTAGTGATATTTCGGCATAAACATAATCTCTGAAAAACGCAATCAAATTTGGAGTTGTCTACACCCATTATGGAGAAGACCACGTAATACAAGGGCTATAATTTTGTTTAACTATCAACATGAAAACAACATAATATTATAATAATGATGTTAATCCTACTTTACTCTATAGACTAGATTGTGACTAGAAGATATTGATGGGACCTAAAAACATGGTGAGACTTTGCTTTGATAAACTGAAATACTGGCACTTTCATCCATAGAGTTTTGGTGGCTCAGTCTTCCCACTGAGCCGCCATGAGACTTTTGTACGTAGCATGGTGGCTCAGTGTCTCAGCTTGCAGCCATGACGCAAGTTATCTACAAGGACATGAGTTCGGGTCCCACCGTTGACTGGGAGGTTTTCGTCCCGTATTTCCTCCTTGCCCATGTCGAACCTCTACGCCAACATCTGTGCCGTGGACTTCCCTCGATTAGCTCTCTATTGGATTACATGTACAAATAATATCGCTAAGGCAGCAAACACCAAAAACAAAACAAAAGCACTAACTCGACGCTTTCATCAGCACTGAAAAAGTCAGGTGTAACACGTTAGCCGGCGTTGGATAAATCCTAATAAAACAGACGTTACTGAGTGAAATAAAGCGTGTCAAGACAGGCTCCCATACCAACAGATATTTGCAGTGCTACTACAGATAAATTTGTGTTTAGAAACAGGAAATTAACTGAGGATATAGTATATACCTCAATGCCCTTCTCAAAGGCTGCATTTTTGAAAGAGCGTTGTAAGTAGCAGTCACATCGCATTTTTAATGAAATTTGATGTACTATTAACTATCAGTTTTGCATGGTGTTGTCGATTTTATATTGTACACCATTATAGACTTCAATGACAATAATTATTTAGTCATCTATTGAATCAGTACTCAGTAGTACAACAATTTTGCAGGAGGTCAATCTTCCCAAGACGAGCTACAGAGTTACATTTTGTAAGAAAATATTAATTGATTACTTATTTATTGTGCTGTTTTGTTTTCATTTTACTAGTGTATTTGCATGTCAAATAAAATTAAATTTCAAATACTTTAAAAAATAATTTTAACAATATTAATTTTTCAACAACTTAACAAATATGGTATTAATTTTCATAATAATATATTTCATTGATAATTTTAATTATTAATTGATAATTAAATAATTAAATTCCATAACTATATCAAAGTAACCAAGGATTACCTAACCCATATTGATCCAAATTAACAGGTAGAATAGGTAGAACATTAAATTGACAAAGTAGAACAGGCGTTTTAAACGTGGAGCTATTAACCTCGGGATACAGTGATGTGCATGTCATATTTCGAGTGTAAAAGTCTGCAGTTACATTTTCTAGCAGCATGTATTACTTCTTGGCACAAGTAATATCGTCAGTTCGAGTCCGCATTATCAAAAGATATTTCACCACAACTAATATAATTTCGTGAAACTTTAATATGAAATTACAATTTCTTGAAACTGTTTATTTGGAAAAAAAGAAGTAAATTCATGTAATTTAATAAAAAGAGTTTTATTTCTTTATTTTATTTTTATCAGTTTTTCAAACGATTATTTTCTGCTTAGCCAATTAATACAGCATTTGCTATAATCAGCAGACAATTTCCAAAATTTAGTACTCCAAAAGTAAATTTGGAATTTAAAATTATTTAGTAAATTCCAAGTTTCCAAAAAACAATGACACCAAGCAATATACTTGCACATGAAGAAAGCTGTTTGATGAAGTTAGTAAATCATGTCTGCTAGGATTCAGTTTAGAACATTCAACCAAAAAGAACATATTATATGGAGTTTCACAAGTAGCACACACCATGGATTTAGTAAAACGAATGGAACCCACGGATTGTAATTATACAATCAAATTATTTAAAAGAATTATTAGTTGGAATCTCATATCCCGTGCTTTTTGAAAAATAGTTTCAGATTTGTGTTTAGGGTTCGTGATTTAGGGACGTTGTTGACTTTGGGGTTTCCGGTGTTTACTGCAAAAGACATTCCTACCGAGTTAGTTTTAGCAGCATATGTGCTAATAATTAAAATTAAAACATAAAAAACATCTAAATATGTTGGTATATTTCAATTACATGGTTTGGCTACAATATATTGAAATGCGCCTCACACAGCTACACACACTTCATTGCTCAGTATGATGCCACCAGAGTAGTTCAGACAACACCAGGACACTTCATACAAATAGATTAGTGAGGCAGACATACCAGGCCCTTCGAGATAATCTTTAGCTCTTAGAAAGCTATTTAATGCCTTCTCATAATCTTTGAGGTGGTATAGTGCGACACCCTTCCTGAAGTAAGCTTTGGGATTATTAGGCTGATCTTCTATAACTAGGTCACAGTATATGATCACTTTGTTGTAGTCTGGGTCATCTTTGCACATGATACAAGCTGTCAATATAATCACACGCATATATGAAAGAGGACACAACTCCGCATCAAAATTAATAATTGTTATGATTACTGAGAATTTTCTGAACTGAGTAGGCTATTGAGTAGACTCCTGAGCGTGCAGAAGGCTATGATACTGATACATTTTATGTACTTGCAGCAGTATGCTCCACATGCAGCCCAAACACTCTACCCATATGCACATGAATTAACCCCTTGCCTGCCACGGGAGACTATAGTCGCCCAAGACTAAATCAGTCATAGCAGCTAAAGTATTCAACCAGGGTTGGCACGAAAAAAATCATTCGATTTTTTCATATCTCAGCTTTATTTTGATACTATTCGGTTACAGCAAAGAAATTTAGTGTTTTTATGTTAAGTAAATAACAAAAATATATTCTCCAAAACAAATTGATTAAATGTGTAATAATATACAATTAAAATTTTAGACCGACAATAGTACAGCCAAAACACAACTATAATCCCAGGTTGGTAGCGAAAAAATCTGTGATAAGTCAAAAATAACAAAAAGGCGATTTAAATCGAAAAAAATCAATTTATTCGATTTTTTTCAAAAAATCGTCCATCTTTTCCAACCCTGTATTCAAGATACAGACTTGATCTTGGGGTCATTGAAAAGCCCGGGTCCTGTTCTATCAGAATCTATAGTTTCAAATGTCCAGTAGCCATACAAGAGGTGCTATGACTGATCAAAGACCGTCCAGTTTTCATTCCCATTTTCGTTTAAAAATCACTACTTGTAGAGTGAATTAATCCCCATCCCGTCATTGTTTACCGATCAACCACATGTGAATAGATAGCTTGAACATATTTGGCACTCTATATAGTGTTCTAGAACAATATGGGGGTTAGGGAATAGTGCAAATCCTTGAATTTTGAGTAATGAGCAAGTTAAAGAGTTTGATCATACCAAAAGTTCTTATGGTATGGAGAAAGCCAGGAGAAAGCTGCTTCTTAGAACTTTCCAAAAAGATATTGGTTGATGGAGGTATCACTCTTTGCTTTCACATAGCAGTCAAAAAACGGATTTTCATTCAGAGTCCCAGAATTGCTGCCAGGTAAAGGGTTAGTAGTCCACCCATCAGCTCATGAATCTTAATTTGAATAATTTTAATATATATATTACTAATAAATAAATTCATAAAAACAATTTTAATAAGTTTTAATCAGAATTTAAAGATTTAGTAACACAATATACACATAATTATTTTCTACATGTAGACTAAAAAAGCCTTTGCTTATGCAAGTATGAAAAAGCTGTTTTACTATTAATGTTAAATAACAAGCTGTTATTTTGCTATGTCATGCAAATACATTTTTTTTTATGAAACCATTCAGAAAATGAGAGATAGTTGTGAGAGCTCCATACTGCAGTTTGGCATCCCCAGAAACATTCAGTACATTTACAACTCATCAAGATACTTGATTGAGACCTTTCAATCTCATTTCATTCTCTCAATTCTGAATATAATTATGGCTTTGTAAATTTTCAAAATTGTGATGAAAGAAGCACTAATAAATGGTGCAGATTATGTAATTATACTGGATTGAAGGTGAAATCTGTATAATTTCTTAGAGTAAGCGTAGTGATCACAATATAGTCTGTTAGGTGCGGTAGGTTTATCATAGTTTTTCAGGTTGGCTTAGTTTTTTTTAGCAACTCCGCGTACGCTAGCCACCCGACCAAGTGTACCTGGCAGGTACGCTAGCCAGGTGGTGCAAGAAAGTCAACTTCTCCACGTACCTCAATATTGTCGACTTCAACTTCTGAGCAAGAAAATTTTAATGTAAGGCTCTACCGGCGAATGTTTGACTCTATTTTAGAGTAAGCATGTATAGTTTGTATTCTGGTATAAAGCATGTGTTGCGTGTAAGCATGTACACTTGCTGTCATGGCAATGGTAGACTCACCAGCTAGAAGCATGTACACTTGCTGTCATGGCAATGGTAGACTCACCAGCTAGGTTATTATGGCAGTCCCTCATGAGTTTAGATAGAGTTTGTTGTACTTCTGTTGGTAAAGCTTCCTTCTGATTCACACCTAACAATGTACCAACCGTGTCCTGACCTAAAGCATGTCAAATGTTCACATATATTAGCAGGTATTAGCAGGTTATGTCTTGCACAAATACTATAGAGAATACCAGTGTTTAAAATAATAAATCCTAAAATAAGCACATTCTTGATTTTGAACCATACAATAAGGGAAATTCTGTCCGCTGAGCGTTATTGGTACCTGCATGAAATCTCAGTTGGTTGAAATTTATAAGAGTTACATTTCATAAAACAGTTGGCAAATGATTAAAATAGAAACAAACAAAAGAGCAATGTTGGGATGACATCCTTACCTTGTGTGATACTTTTAACATATAAAAGTGATTTGTGATAGGCTCGAATTGCTTTTCTATAATCTTTGGCTTGATAGCGCAAATTGCCTTCCTCCTTGCACTTCTTAGCCTCGCCTAGCAAATGCTCCACTTTTCCTAAGCTTCCTCTGGAGAATCCATCCACGGCCAATGACTCCATTATTGGACAGCAACAAGTAATCTGAATCACAACATCACCAAATAATGCAAGATAACCCAACATACAAAGATCCCAACAATAGCACCACCGGGATAACTCACACGATTTGCAAATGCCATGATCGCCGCGGGCAGACCAACAGCATTTTCGTATTATCATACCATCTCCCTCTCTCTCTATACTGTTCTATGTACCGAGTGAGGCAGAGTACCGAGTAAAACAGAGGACAATACCCAATTGGCGCGTTTATTGGGTCTGGCTTAGAGGGTACACTTTAGTTCATAATAATATCACGCCATGATAATTGAATCGCTTGTATTTGTCATAGAATATAGATTATTTCCTAGTCATTATCACATTATTCTGATAGTTTAGCAGTCTATTATGTTGAGTAAATGTGAGCAGCTGTGCCTAAATAATAATCAATGGGATAAATTACCACAATAATAATTATTATAATAACCTAATATAATCTACAAATTAATTATATTTTATAATAATTGACACATGCCATAGAGGCTTTTCACAACAGCAAGGAGACCTCAGAATTAGGCCTACTCTTATTATTGAAATTAATAATCTTCAATCAAATGATATGATTGTTCATTCACATTGTGACATACTAATTCTTGTTAGATGTTAGACATCCTTAGCCTCTCCTTTTAGTTGTAATGTACTTAATGTAATGATTTATATTAATATTATTATCATAAACAGTGAACTATTGCGAAAAACATTATGTGCAAAACCACTGAAATTTTATGACACTTGATAACAAATTCTAAAATAAATATTTTACATATAATAGTATATTTATTTACTTCCAAAAACATCACAAGTCATGCAGGAGTGTTTACAATAAAATAATATAATACTAAAAAATCGATAAGTAGTTATTGTGCAATAATATGTCTAATAATTTGAGAATCTAAGCAAAATAACTAAAGACCCGAGAATAAAAGCTGTATGTAACTTCCAGTTTTACATAAAACCAGAAAATATCAGCCAAAAACATTAAAAAGTCTAAAAGGGATTCATATTTATAAACTCTTGGAATATCTGATAAAAAAGCTGTTGGAAAACTTTGCTGTTCTTGTTTTATGTACAGCATACAGTTTAGAGACTAGTTTTTCTGTTGCTGTTTATAGTGATTCGATTATTTAAAGGATGACTAGGATTGGTTAAGACTCTCTTAAAATGATTCTCATTCAGCTGTTCTAAAAAGTCACATATAGGCTGTAAATTAAAACAATTTAGAGCCTGGTCGTAGTCCAGATCAAAATCCATGATCTTTAAAGCTTTCCTTTCAGTTTGAGTAAGGAGTTTCATTTGCTGCGTGGTTGTGAGAGTGTACAACACTGGACTGGCATATGTAAACATTGATCGAATACTGGTCACATAAAATTCCTTTAGTCGTTCTTTTGCCACACCACACTGTTTCAACTGGCGCATGCAATAGAGTCCCCTGTTTGCTTTGCTAACTGTTGTTCTGACATGATCTGATACATTAAAACGTCCATCAAATTGCATGCCTGAAAGCTTTACACTCTTCGTGTATTCTAACAGTTCACCATTCATATAAAAGTCACCAAAACAATAATCTTTATAACTAATACCTAGGAGTTGGGTTTTGCTACAGTTGATCAGCATTTGTTATCCATCGCCCATTTAGCTAACAAGTCTAGTGCCGATTGTAAAAGAGGGGGATCAGTGGAGTACAAGGTCACATCATCAACTTTACTGTTGGAACTGGTAGGCACATGTTGTTTATGTACACTAACCATATCCTAGGTCCCAGTTAATAATAAATAATAATAATAATAATAGTAATAAGGATCCTCCTTCTCTGCTCTCCCGCCATGAGCGCGAGTGCCATAATTAGTGTGAGACACAACTGCCCAATATTTTATGTGAATGCAACATAACATTTGAAAAAAATGATATTTTGATTTTGTTTCTGTTGGATTGGAATCTTGAGACCTCTAGTTAGAGAAAGTGGAGACCTTCAATAATAAATATAATAATAATAACAGTAATAAGCATCCTCCTTCTCTGCTCTCCCGCCATGAGCGCGAGTGCCATAATTAGCATAATTAGTGCCATATATTAATAAAAATCTACGTATTTTTATGATTTTTATTAAGTACGTCCGAAATCATAAAAATGCTCAGAACTTCTGAGCAATTATTGGGAGGTTCCCAGAAGTTCTGAGAACTGCAATTTTAGGAACATTCGTGAACAAGGTCCTAGAAAATCTGGGAATGTCTTGGAACTTTCCGGACGCAAGTCCTAACAATTTCTTAGGAATTGGATCCAAGATCTCCCTGGATATCCCTGCAGGCGGTCCTGAAATGTCTGAGAACTCCTTTAGGATCTGTGTTCTGGAAGTCCCGAGGGTTTCTAAGGAGTCTTAGAAGTTCTTGGGAATTCTGAGAAGTCCTTGACAAAACACTAGGGCCTCCCTTAGGGGGGCCACAAGTGCCGCCTAGAAGTCTTAGGGACTTCCCGGAAGTTCTAGGCGCGCACACAGAGGGGAGATTCCAAAATGCCGTAATTTCTTTAATTTTAGTTGGTTCACTTATTAAAGCTTGTTTTAATAACCTAGTGGACTTGGGATTGCATTGGATTTTTTCTGATCGAATTTTATTGTGATTCTTGTAATTGTTATTGGTGCTCTAAATTTTTGATTTTGAAATACAATTTTTATTAAGCACAATATATATTATGAAATAGGTTATCAAATAAATAAAGCAATTTGTCAATATGTTTTTTTGTAGCAGTCCACTATGTAATTAATATAGCAACCATAAGTGCTTTACAACAAAAAGAAGTGAAGCTTTACAACGAGAATGGGAAGCGAAGAATAAACTTATTGCTATATAAAGCAATAACTTCTTCTAATTAAGTGCAGACATGTCAATTTATTTTAGTGTATAAATGCAGTAACGCACCTAAAACCTATAAATGTAGTAACTTATTTAAAAGCACCTATGAACGCAGTAACGCACTTTTGCGCTTTCGAGTATTAAAGCCAAAAGGTAAATAAGCGTAGCTAACTTTGATGAAATAGCAACTAGGAATGGCGTACAGTTAAGTCTGCGACCCGAAACCTCGACCCTAAACTCAATCTACTGGATGGGATAAGGAATCCCAACCATGAACTATATAAAGTAGCAATTTTGGATAAAAAACGTAACATTGAGCCCACTGAGACTTGGACAGACACTAAGTAATATATTATATTGTAGTAGATTTGCACCCCACCACTCCTCAGGTCCATAGCAGAGACCTGAGGTTGGCAGTAACAGTGACCGTTGCCTTGTATTATCAATGGTAAGGTGAAGATGGCCTGATCTTTTGCATCCAATCAATGGACAAGTGTTACTGACCAATCAATGGACGGCTAGGAGTCATCCACGTTCCGTCGGCTCTAACGACAGAACCACAAGTGCTAGAGACACAAAACTTTGTGGAGATATATGTCATGCATTGCTCTCTCAGTTTCAGCTTTCGATCTTTATTAGTTCATTAGTTATAGCCATTTTTGTTTGGCGCCTGCTAGGACGGACAGACATAGGAGCCGTCCTAGGCCACGCCTACCTCATTGTATATATAAAGGGCTCAAAACCCTGAGTAGGCATCATTATCACTTAGTACATTGTAAGGGACACTAGTCCCCCTTTTTACTTTATACTTATCAAATACATTCTTGTTCAATTGTTCATCACAGACTTGTGCTGTAATTTGTGCAATGCCCCCGTTCCCCACCCCGTTCTACTTGTGAGTAGACCCCTTTCCTCACGGGTCCAACCCCTGGTCGGCTAGAGACAGCATAGTACTTAGACTGTGATAGCCCATCTAGAGCTTGCTACCATTGCCTGGGCTCTGTGATAGTTGTTCCCTACTCCAGGTAGTAGGCGCCAATTATTACAATATTATATACCGACACCCACCAGAATACATTATATTATGATCTAATTCACAGCCACTCTTTACGAAAGAAAGGAATGAGATTGAGAAGAAAGCTATTCATGGTCATTCATCTCTTTCTTTTCATTCATTCCCCTTCCCCAACCATAACCTATAAATTATGCCTGTGCCTATAAAAAGGTGCCTGTGACATAATTTGGCTAAAATTAGTGAATAAGACAAGAGTAAAAGCTAGTAAATGACTGTCACTACTCTCCGACTACACTATCCCGTGTTCAGCCGAGGCAGGTGCAACTTTGCGCTTTACAGAAATGTTGCCTATATAGTTTCATTAGAGTAAATTGTGAAAAACAATGCAATAGCGGCAAAAATTTAGAGAAGGTTGCAAAACTTTCAAAGTTTTCATTTAGCAAGTGAAACAGTAATGAAAATGAAACCTTCAGAAAAAGTGCCCCAATAATTCGCAAGAAATTTTCAAAAAATTTCGAAACTGTCAAAGTTCTCATTTGGCAGGTGAAGCAGAAATGAAAATGAAACTTTCGGAAAAAGTTGGGATGGGGTTACAAACCTTCGGGTTGGGGTTTGAGGTTGCGGGATGGAGTTTTGGGGGCGTGTGTTGACGGGTTGGGGTAGGGGGTTTGGGGCTGGCGGTTTGGAGTTGTGCGTTTGGGGGCACGGGGTTTGGAGGTTGGCATTTTGGGTTGACGATTAGGGGTTGGAGGGCTTACGGTTGGGAGGTTGGGTTTTGGGGTTGCCGGTTGACAGTTTGAGGGTTGATTGTTGACAGTTGGGGGTTTGAGGGTTGGTGGTTGAGGGATGGCGGTTTGAGGGGTGGTGGCTTGGGGGTTTTGGGCAGGGGACATGGGGTTGGGGCTGCCAGCTTTGGGCTTGAGTGTGGGTTTTGGGTTTGGTGTTGACAGTTTGGGGTTGGAGTTGGTTTTGACTTTGAAAGTTTCTAAATTTTCAAAAGTTTCGTACGAAACGTTGGGGGCACTTCATCTGAAGGTTTCATTTTTATTACTACTTCACTTGCTAAATGAATACTTTGAAAGTTTTGAAATATTTGAAAGTTTCGGACGAAACATTGGGAGCACTTTTACTGAAGGTTTAATTGTCATTACTGATTTACATCCGAAATGAAAACCCTGTTTCGTTAAAACACTTCACTAAAAAAATGTTTCGAATCTTTTGAAAATTTTCTACGAAACATAGGGGGACACTTTCTCTGAAGGTTTAATTTTCATTACTGTTTCACTAGCTAAATGAAAATTTTGAAACTTTCAAAATTTTCGCATTGCAATTTTCACAATTTTCTGCCGTGGAATTATATAGACAAAATTTGCTAAAAGCACAAAGTTACAAGTCCTGCCTCATCAGATAGTAGAGGAATAATAAAAATGTCCTATAGATCAGAGGGTCCCAATTTTGCTCTTAGGCCACACTCAGTAAATTGTTAGATCTGTGTCCACTCACTCATGCTATTTTGAAGGTCTATAAAATGAAAATCCTCACTCACGCCTGTTGCAAATACTAAATGCAAAACTCAAAGGGCTCACTCGCTCTCGGTGTAATAGATCACAACCCTCTGTGACTGAGCCAGTATATAAATTTATTACCGTCACTCACAGGATCCCAAACCAAATTTTGAAAATCTAGCCAAAAATGACTTTTTGCTGGCATTCACATGTATTCTTGCACAATTTTATAGAATTTTTGTATAAATTACATGAAGTTTTACATGATCAAGCTTAAAAACTACCAGCACTCCCCAACTTCAAAATTTGTTGGACAAAATAGAAATAACTTTGCGCTCATGTGTGGCAGAACATATTTTAAATTTTTTTTTTTTGTATTCCCTCACTTAACTTTTCAACTCCATAAAATGAAAATTGGTAAAATAAAACACCTCGCTCACTCCCATGTGTAGGTGAAAAATGTGGACACAGACCTAACAATTAACTGACTGTGGCCTAACTAGAAAATCTAATGAAATTTAAGTATTTAAATGATTAATTCATTTACATGAGCACAATTTTATTAACAGCTAATATAATATTAAATTAAGAATTACAGGCTTATAGCTGACTAAATTTGATGCTTTATCAATACTTTATCCCTACAATACAATCTCTAAATTGTAATTCAATGAGAAGCAATAATTTAATAATAATTATTATTGTGTAATTTAGATAAAAAAATTTAGTAGCGCAAATCCGCTGGTGATCTATAGCCAGGGAAGGACTCAATGCTAATCACCCGCTGTTCTAAATCACAGATAGAAACTCTTTAGTGACTGGTCACTGTGCGTTGGCGCAATAACAATTAGGGTGTGAAAATTAGGGAATAGCAAAAATAATAAATCAAATTAAACTATATTGGTTTCTATGAAGTTAAATGAAATGGAAATTGGTATATGTGAGGTATGTATGTGAATATTTCCATACAGCACATGTTTCGCTTTCTCTTTTTCTTTCCATGCTGACCCATCCACAATGAGGACCCTGAAATAGGGCTATAATTCGCCATTAAAGGATGATTATTATACATCACTCGTGTGCCAAGTTCCTGTTTGAGAAATTCCATTGTGAGCGAAGCCAGATTTTCGTTTCAAATTAATATTTCCTGATATCCTCTGTCACAATACATCAATCACTATCAATATTATGCCTCATGGTTTGAGGAAGTAATACAGTCAAATTTTGTGAGAGCACAAAACTAAACGCAATATGTAATTGGGTATGCAGTAGGCTAGTAGACGTTAAACTGTAATAGAATTTACTGGAATATAGACTGGTTCCTAATACAAATAGTGTACCATGAATGAACTAAGACTAGCAATCATTGACCCATAATATTTGATACCATTTTTGTGTGGAAAACAGACTAATGATGAAGCAACAAAACTATTATTTATTATCATGGTCTATAAAATATTGTTACTTCGATCACTGTTCCTATTAACCAGATCATTCAGTTCTATGTCACTACGCTACTGTGAATTTCGCTGATATTGATGCTCTGATGTTTTAATTGAGAGTGGTTGATATGCTAGTAGTTTCCAGCCTGCCAGTGGTCACACATTGGTCCTTTGGTCTTGAAAACTTGCAAACAAGGGTAAAAACTGCATGCTGAATCTGACGGTGATAGTTTGGGTAAAACCATACTTGGTCCTTAAAGAACTTAACTCTAATTATATTCATGGAGATCTCTAATGGGAGTTTTTGTGTCACCTGATCAATGAAAATGAAGATACATATATTTTTGCAAACTATATATATGTTGCAAGAAAAGATAGTGGCAGAAAATTTGTGGTATCACAAGCTCGGGCCCACACGAGTAATATCATGATTTCGCTATATCTATTAATGGAGTGAATTATTTTTCCAATGGATAGTAGTACTTTAGTACTGTTCATAGCAATATTATCATTATTTTTTTGTTTTTTTTGTGCTGAAATTGTCTCACGAGTGAGAAACATTGTGGCCGAAGCTGCCATATACGGCGCCCGATTTGCTCTCAATTAAGGGCTGGAGCAGACCCAGGCAAATTTCAGGTTCAGGGCCTTGCCCAGAGGCCCTTAGCATTGATAGCACAGAGTGTCCCACAATCACTTAATTTTTTCACAAATCAAGTAAAGTGACACACATGGGAATCAAACCCGGGTCACTTGCGTGATGTCTGTGTCCTCATTCCATTGAGCGATCCCTACTCCCTCTGGGATAGAGATAGCTATCCCTATCCCAGAGGGAGTTTTTTTCATAGCTATCCCTCGGGGATAGCTATGAAATTCAGAAGATTTCTAGTGTTAAGTCTTTAGGAATGGTCATTGATGAAAACCTCAATTGGGAGCTCCATGTAAACAGTGTCAAAAGCAGCATAACTAAAACCTGTGGGCTTATCTTTTATGCATCTCAGTTTTTACCAACGTCTGGTTTAATAATGTTGCACAACTCACTTTCAATAGCAAACTCATTTATTGTATTGAAGCATGGGGAAATGCCTCACAAACGCATTTAGACAAGATTTTAAAATTGGAAAGAAAGCTTTTAAGAACAATTTATAAAACACACCTACGAGAACACACAGCACCATTATTTCAGAGAGCAGGAATTTTACCAATCCATCTTTTATACAAACATCGTATCTGTGTTCTTGCCCACAAGCTTTTTACTCCTCATCTGATCTTCAAACACCTACCCATAGTTTTAATAAGCGCCTCTCTTCAGATCCATACAACCTCAGCCTACCTTTCATTAAAACATCGAGGGGCCAGCATCAAGTTTCATACCAAGCATCGGTTGTGTGGAACACTCTCCCGGTGAATTGGGGGAATTCCAAATTTAACCAGGTTCAAGACGGTCTTAAAACATCACCTGCTCAAGTCACTGGAGTAGCTGAAGCACCTGAATATATTTTTATTGTTGTATCAAAAGGTCCAGTGCCTCAGTTAGCTATGGTATTGCACACATGGGCCTCATCATTATTTTTTTAGTATTTACAGTTTTATTGTACCTTATATGCAATATTGATGAAATATTAAAAGTCAAATCAAATCAAAGATTCCCATGAACTGACGTTACTAATGGAAGAAAATAAAAAACCTTCCCATCCCCTCCAGGTTAATGCAACTGAGACAGCCCAGATTCGGCCTAGTTATTATAATTACGTTTTTCAATTTCTTAGCATAAAAAGTTATAAATAATTCAATTTAAGATTTCAAATTTCTTAATTGGAAAAAAAACCATAAGAAAGTGGCACTTAGGTGCAAAGATGCAAATTTTAAGCTAGCTTATTTCTAAGAAGTGGTTTGGGGTTTTGGGGTTGGGGAGTGATTGCACTTTATCAGGAGAAGATAACTTCCCAGTCTACATTATTTTTCTAGTGCCATGGTTATTTCCAAAATGC
>JAOQGN010287888.1:0-16160 GCA_027564295.1 Himantozoum antarcticum | reverse complement strand
GACAGAAACGGGGCGTTTCTGAACGGGCGGTTGACAAAGGGGGTTTTGAGGGTTGTTGGTTGGAGGCTATTTGGGTGGCCCCCCCCCCCCCGTCTAATGCCCAAGTTGTCTCACCCACATACAGTCAGTTTCGAAACAGCAGTTGCGAATAGATCCCGGAGTCCATTCAAACATACTTTAAGTTACAATTCATTGTATTGTAATTCATGATAATGTCTGGTCTTGTCTAGTCTGGACAAGGGTAGTCACAGTTGCCTATGCTGTGATGTGTATATTTCTATATTATTATATGTAGGACTAAGGAGGAGTGCACACTCAAGTGTTCGGTTCCAGTCTAACATACATCTCAATATGGAGAAGAGACTACCCAGTTCTTATCTGTACACTATCATTAGTCTACCTCAACCAGCTCTCTCACTCAAGGATTGCCAGATTTATTGAAAGCTCTGAATGAGATTTACCTGTGTTTGAGTACAAAGGATAGTTTCAAGTAGAACTACAAAATAATGCATTGAAAAATAAAAACATTGGCGCAAATTTGGACACCTTGTGAGCCTTTTGTATTTATAGGTCAAATAAGGAAAAAAGTATTTTCAAAGGCTGTGCTTTTAAAGTTTATAGAGAAATATGTTGAGAATGTTCCTCTAATGCGTGTATGGATCATGCATGGACACATAGATTGTCAGTAGTCAAAGTGCTGAGGCATATATAATAATAATAATTTATCCATTTTACATTAAATATAATTATTTAGCCAGGTCAACAAACAGATAAAAATTTAATCTAGGGAGCCTTCGTGCTCCGGGATCAACGATGCGATGCCTAAGGGAGCCTTCGAGCTCCGGGATCAACAATGCAATGAAACAAAAAATGAAACAGGAAAGGTAAAACGGGTTGATGCGATTCCAAGTATTAAATTTATTATTTTCTGTTTATTTATAAAACATCACTGCATCGCAAGATTCTAGCAATTAGAATACTCACAGGATTATATTGGCGAGTCAAGTAAATCATCCTGCCTATCGTAAAAGCAACAACATGCGATCGTTATTTATACAAAACTATTTCCCGAATAGTATAATCACAGCAAATCCATTATTGACAGGTCTCAATATAAAAAATCAGAGCCAGTTAGAACGCATCGATGCGCTGCTACATTTAATAGTGGCATCGTCTCGGGACTGACTCCAATCAGTCCCAGAATACTCGGTGAAAATGGCATCGCCACCATTAAAATAATAATTTATTAGATTATTTTTATTCTTATATTCCGGCATCGCATCGTCGATTCCGCAGGTTGAAGGCTCCCTAACAGTCTGTGATATCATATTTATATATTACCAGAAATAAGTCATAGTCGATATTGACTGACAGCATGAGAGAGATATATTACCAAACGACATCAGGGGAAGGAGAGGCGTCTACCACACATTCAAACTCTATCTTCTTGCCTTGTACAGTCTCAACATTAGCCAGCTGCGACTTGAATACTGGTAACTTGGCAGCTAAAGCAAACAGAGAGATATTGTACATGGAAGTGAGCCAGTAACAGCATCACAGAGAGTAGGATGAGTAATCCTACTTCAGTGATTAGATAACCAGGTGGACTAGCATGGCTAAATCTCAAGCATTAGGCTGTGGGTTTGAATCCCGTAATAGTCCACTCGTTTATATCAGTAGCCGAGTCTGGTGTGGCGTTTATGAATGGCATACAGTACTTTATGCAATGTAGGATGTAATTGACAGATTCGAGATCAATAGACTTAGGATTACCAGTGACTAGGCGGCAATGAGTTATGTACACCGCTTTGAGTTACTGTTTCACAGTTTCATAAAGCGATGCAAAAGCAAATGAATTGAGATAAATACATAACCATACAGAATCGAACTTTGGAATAGAAATAAGTAACAGACAGTGAAACTAACAGGTGTAAGGTCTGGAGTAGATGCTTGCAAGAATGCAAGATATACAAACCATTACATAAACACAGATTCTGATTTCATCTGCTTAAGATTACTCAGTCTTTGTTGATAATTATGAGTGTCCTAGCTTACAAATTGTGTGTTTCTGTGAGCAAATATTCATCATACTAATTTCATGATGGCAATTGGGCTATCAATCCTAAGGGCTAAAGTATCTAAACTTGAAACTTGCCTGGATGTGCTCTGGCCGAAAATTGAGAGTAAATCAGGCGCCGTAATGGAAGTTGATCAGTCACTGGTCTCATTGACTGAAAACCAACTATCGCCTGCAGATGTGTAGCTTGATGCAAATGACATAGAAAAATTGATGGACTTTACTGTTATATATGTGTATATTAAAAATCTCATTGATGGAAATTAACCTAAAGCCAGCATAAGCCTATGTGTCCAAACAAATAGTTGTAGCTAGCAAGTCTTTGTTAGGTTCTACTGTTAATTATACACATTTACATAGGCAGCGGAGAGCATTCTCTTATATACATACCTTTGGGATCTTTGACCACAGTTTTTGCAGATTCATCTGAAGGTTTACCTTCTCCTGTCAGATTCACAGCTATTACTCTAAAGAAATAACTTGAGTCTTCTATTAGATTCACTATGTTATAAGATAGTGTTTTGATTGGCTGATAATTTACCCTAGTCCACCTATCAGCACCTGCCTCTCTCTTCTCCACAATATATCCAAGCAGACGACCTCCACCATCATTGGCCTTGTCCCACGATAAGTTGACAAAGTCTCCGCCCACTTCATCTACCAATGGAGCGCCTGGAGACCCTGGCTTGTCTGTGGAACAAACAGAAACATAAATCGCATACAGAATACTGACTAGTGGCTAGTGAAATGTACTAATGTAGATAACATAGCCTATGTACAAATCAGGTCATAGAATGCCCATGAATCTGCAGGTAATAAAATAACAAAACTATCACAGCATCCGACGAATATATTAGTTTAAACTTTTTAAATGTGTTGATTAATGACCATTTATGATGACCATGGGTCAAGGCTACTATGTAACAGGGTCATTATCTGAAGTACTAATTCACCTTCCAATGGCGCAATGCATAGAGTTATCTCTCCTGTTGACCAGGGGAAGGTAACTCCATGGCGCAATACTTGAAACAGACATAGCATCACTAAAGACCTCATTGCATGTCATGTGAAGCTAGTCACCATTTCTTGGAGTAGCGTGGAACTGAGTCAAAGATAATTAAATATAATATATTTCATTATCATTGACTCAGTTAAAGTGTTTTGATACATCGGTGTGTATTGGTGCCTGCCATCTCAATGCAGTAATGTGTATACTATATAGTTCCCAGATTGTACAGGACAAAGCATGTACAAACCGTACATATCAAATGGACAAACCGTACATACCGAATGGACAAACCGTACATACCGAATGGACAAACCGTACATACCGAATGGATATTTGGCTGTGACAGAGTTAGACGTTGTCAGGTAATCTCCTGTACCATTACAGTTAACAGCAGCAACTCTGAATAGATATTCATGATCTTCAGATAGTCCTTGTACAGCAAACTCTGTATCAGTACAGCCCTGTTTGCAAAGGATAATAATATTGCTATAATATAACATAAATAACAACAAATATATAAGATAAGCAGAAGTGTCTTCCGTCCGTCTTAAATCACAATGTGCAAATAACTCCAATAATTTGCTAAGCAAGTTGATGACAAATAGTTGTCATAATAATTGGCCCCATAATATCTTAAAGCTGTAAGTAAGCTGCAGATATTGTGCTAGCCTGTCAAAGCTGAAACTAACTTAGTACTGGTTAAATTATTAAATTTATTATATTTATTTTACAGTCTCACAAGTGAGAAATATTTATATCTAGAAACTTTTAAATACGATTCATTGTCTAATGAAGAAGTTTTTGTAGGTAGAAACTGACAAATAAATGGACATTACCTGCGAGCTGACTGTGGTCCAGTATGGTTTCCCCACTTCCTGTCTCTCGATGACGTAGTGTGTGACTTTGTAGCCGCCATCATTGCTGGGAGGAGTCCAGGCTAGGTGGGCTGTGGAGCTGGTGATATCTGACACCTTAAGAGGCCCTCTGCACGCACACGGTGGTGCTGAATGTAATAACATGATACAGTTAAACATGATGACATCTGACACTTTGAGAGGCCCCCTAAACGCACATTATGTTATTACGTCCAGGCGTAATAACATAATATACTTTAGGTTTGTATAAAGCTATTTCCTGGAGTTGAGCTGCTGAGTGAACAGTTTATCTAAAATCTGTGATGTAAACAAGCGAGCAGCACCATAATTTGATAGCGGTTGTGGATACCTTTTTTGTGATGGTTCTTTTGAAAATTTGGCATTTCAATAAAGATCAGAACAATCAACGGGGAAAAATTTGAGATTCAGTTACCTCACACATTTACTTAGAGTGGGCAACAGGATACAATGTTACTATACTAGGGATGGCTCAGGAAATCCTGTTATTCACAGATTTGGAAGTGTAATTAATCTATGCAGTTTATCCCCTGCTATTTATTCCTGCCTGCATGCATGTTGAGATAATGCTAAATAACTACCTTTTACTCGAACTTTGAAGTCCAATTGCGCTGTTCCAACATCATTTTTGATTTCAACCATCCAGTCTCCATCGTCTTCCCGTGTAATTTCTAATTGAGAATAGAAAATAGCAACAACACATTCATATAATACATACAGGCCAGTATATTTCATTGCATCAATTCTGTATAATTAATATACATGTAAGTCTATGTTACACCTTGCTACTCCGTGGTAATCGATAATAGCTTACATTACTCAATATTAGTCCATAATACTCGACATTAGTCTATATTACTCAGTATTACTCTATATTACACAGTATTACTCTATATTACACAGTATTACTCTATATCACTTAGGTTTACTCTATATTACACAGTATTAGTCTATGCTACTCAGTATCAGTTATATTACTCAATTTTAAGCCTGGTCAGGTCTAATTGTCTCCAATTCCTAGTGTGGGGATTTGAGATTACGCAGACTATTTCTTCCATTCAACATATTTTATGGTATATTATATCTGGCAGACACACACACACACTTTAACTGTATTACTAGAGTTGGTATATGCTATTCATACTGACCACTAAATGCTAGCTTAGCAGAGTTATCATATCCTGATAGTCTGACTCTCTTGTCTGACTCTGGTATGAGTTGTCTGTTCCTGAATATCCTGTACGTGAATGGACCAGTGCCACCGTGTGAGAACTTTATCTTATGTGAGTCACTCAGTGATACACTCTGGGCGCCGATATTATCAGTGATATATGGAGCAGCTACAATGTGATCATAATTGATAGATTATGTTTTTTGGAGCATAATTACAATAATTAACAATTTGAAGTAATGTTTATTCAACACTTGAAGGCATAGATTTGGTGAAATTAATAGAGTTACAACACGGAGTTGTCAGCTTGATGATATCTTCTGATAACGTCATTCAGTCATCGTTTATTAATTGTTTACATTGTTTTTGAGAGAGCACAACTTCCAGAAGAACTTGACAAGAGGGCCTTGCTCTGAGCCATGCAGAGACAAGAGACCCTTGCTCTGAGCCTTGCAGGGACAACAGGGCCTTGCTCTGAGCCTTGCAGCGACAAGAGAAGAAATAGAAATCTATATTATACAATGCGGTTCAGTACAACGCCGTGCTTGCCACGGACACTTCCGAGCTGACAGCTCCACACTGACAACTCCACGCTGACAACTGTCAAATACAGCAGTTTTCATTTCCATTCAACCATGTTGAAAATGAAAAAATAATAGTACCTTCGATATTACACAGTGGACACACAGTAATGTTTGTTCATAGATGACATAATCGAATATAATATTGAAGGGCTTTCTCCAGGGTTAGACCTAGTTGGGTGGGACAAACAATTCTAGGGGAGGGATTATCAATTTTCTATATTAGTTCTATTATATTCAGTTATATAGCTTATTAGCAGGGTCGGGATCCAAATAGGAGGGGCGCGCGCTGCTCTCCACCACCCCCTGGAGAGAGCACTGTAATATTGTACTGCAGAGATGCAAGAAGTACCCTCCACTATCACAAGTACCACTGACCACAGCTTACCATTAGCCTTTAGTTTAGCTGAACAGGATTCAGAGCCATTTTGATTGGATATAACACACTTGATGTCACCAGTATCTACTTCCTCTACATTGGTGATGGTGAGGACACTTTGCTCTGCTGTGGTGTTTATCTGTAAAATATGCACAGTGTCAGTTAATATAAGGTCAATATAAGGTCAAACCAAGGTCATTGAATGGTCATTCATTGTAAATGTAAGGTCAATGCATGGTCAATTTAAGGTCATTGCATGGCCAATGCAATGTAAATATCATGCAATTTGTCAGTTGGAAATAGAAGTTTCACCAAGGTTTCACCGTTACCGTCAGTTTCAGTCCAGCGATAAATTGTAAGATGAATATATATCCATTGATGAAAAGGTTAATGTTGAACCACAATTAGATGAACATATTTCGAGGTGAAATTAAGGTAATTTGGAGGTCAAAGGTTGAAGATTACTAAATTCTTCAAGTAAATCCCACCCTCCAAACATATATTATACATGTAATAGGTATTCTACGACTGGTAATTATTCAAGGAGATAATGCAATTATCTCAATTTGAACTCAAACATCAATTCTAAGCTTGAGAAAGCAAGTATGGAGGCAGCAGTGTCCTGCTTGAAGCATGCAGAGAAAACTGATGTAGCAGGATGACAACGTGGCTGACAGGGTGGCTGACAGGGTGGCTCGGTGGCTAGATTCTTGCTCATGACCCACAGGTACAGAGTTCAAATCCCAGCCGGTCCATCCTGTTGTGAAGGTGAGCTCTTCATTTCAAACCTAGCTTCTGCTGCTCATACAAGCTTCAAGCTGAAGACACTTAAGACAGCTTAAGCACAGCAGTAACACAAAAACAAAAAACAAAAAAAAGATCTGCTGGATACCATCACAAAGTAACCAATACTCAGAGGATGGTACTAATGCCCATGCATTTGGAGATGGACAATATATATAACGATGGTCTCAGTATAATTTATTGCTGAAACTATGACAACGTAAGGCACTTTTTTAGCGTATTTTTATACTGGAAATGAAGAGTGGACACCATGAATTCAGGGGATTAAGTTTTGAAATCAAAACAGTGAGCTGGAATAGGTTGGTGGCATTATTGAATAGTAGATAGTAGTGCATTCACTAGCTGAGAGAATGTTATTTGCTCATATAACATTATCTCGCACAGGAAATGAGAGCATTAATTAATTTCTCACTCATATAACTGGAGTATCTTACCTGGAATCGTCCCCCTTGTTCAATCTCTACACCTTTGTGGAACCACAGCACTTTCTTCGGTTTACCGGTAAAGTGTACCACTACTTTAACCGGTTCACCAACTGTAGCTGAAACATCTCCAAACTTTCTGCCAATCTCTGGCATCAGTCCCGCTAAAGAATTAAAAAAATATATATCATAACTTATTACCGGTAAGTCTCCTCAAACATGGCATCTGCCAGTAACAGCTGTTCTCCAATTTCCAAGAAAGGTATCAATTATGATGTGCCGATACACTACTTCAAAATTTATTGTTCAATGCACCTCATCAAAATACAATTACACCTGCTCTCAATACAAAGTACATATATTTAGTGAAGAGTTATATACATGTATATACATATATGGTAGAGGTGCTTTACCCTTTGTTCTGAAAATATAAGAAAGTGCTGTTTATGGTAAGCGTTTCTATCACCAAATATAGCTTCAGAATGATAGCATAATAATTATGTTCTTCAAAGAACAAAAATTGCTAGTGAATTAAGGCTCGTGCTGTGACATTTGCTGTTCCATTAAAATACTGCTGCTGCTGATGCTGCTGCTGCTGATGCTGCTACTGCTGCTGCTCAACATACATGTATAACTAAAAAGGTAGCAGGGAGGGTTAAGCTATTAAGATCATGGCAGTTCCTAAGGTCTCGGGTTTGATGCCAGCTATGGTTACAACATAATCATTTATTTGCTAAGAATTCCTGGGCGAGATTCTTAACTTAATCTAAGGTTGCTCCCCGTGGTCTATTCCGACCAGCAGGTACAATACAGGAGGCAAGGTGGGCTTTCATACACTAGCTCAGCTATTAAATTACTACCTAAAACAACATAAACCAAAAAGTATGCTGCTAATACCACCTATAAATATATTGCGTTTCATACAAAGTAGGTCTAGCTATAACAAGTGTCTCACCATCGGGATCTTTAGGAGTGACTGGCAATGTTGGGTCACTATGATCACTACTACCGGCTTTGTTAACAGCACATACTCTGAACTCATAGGGCTTGTTCTGCTCCAGACAAGTAGCGGTGTAGTTTGTCTCTCGCACTGGGTAATCATTCAGCCTTACCTGTGCACATGTAATAATTGTGACATGAAATATGCACATATTGGGGAGTTACAGCCCATGAAGTGCAATTTTACATGTTTGGGTGTTAGCAATTATTTACATAACAATAAAGCTTTGCCAAAATAAAAAATTGGATAAGAGAGAAATAATTGGTAACACTGATCTCTGAGGGTCTCTTACAGAGAAGATCGATCATCACAATGGCTTCAGCTTTTCAAAATACAATGTTAACGCTTTGAAACGTCTTAATTGATTGTAAAATTGTGTTTTATAAATAAACTTTCATCATCATCATCAATGTGTGAATTTCAACAGGCTGAAAAACGCCACAAGGATTTTCATACTGTCAAGTTGGTTTCTGTTCTAAGAGTACTGGCTACTGAAAATACTTTAGCTGCGGTCCATTCTTTTGAATGCGAAGTCTTGTGCTCAACTTGAAATTAGACAATGCTATGATTACGGAGAACTAAAGTACATGTACAATAAAAGCAAAACGCAATATAGACTTTCCAGCAAGAACATGCACAAAACACTTCATGGTCAATATTTTCTCACTTTGATTAGTAGACAAGAGAGTGCCCAGTTAAAACTTGTACAACAAGTCCAATCTGACACGTGACTTTCAATGAGCTCAAATAATAACAAAGAGAGTTCGACCATGCTGCTTAATTAGTTGAATAAAACTGCGCGTTTTGCTCAGTATTCCTTTCCTATCCTTTCCTTCCCCATATTATTTATATTGTTCTATATAGTGCTATGATTGCAGGCTGTCATAGCACTATATAGAACAATATATAGTGCTATGATTACAGGCTGTCATAGCACTATATAGAACAATATATAGTGCTATGACTGCAGGCTGTCATAGCACTATATAGAACAATATATAGTGCTATGATTGGAGGCTGTAGAGATCTTGAATTTAGTAAATATATTCCGTATGCAATCCTTCAGCCAGCAAATCAACTATTTGTTCACATATTGCATTTGACCGATTACTGGGAGACTATACGACAAGGTTCGATTGAATAAATATTAATCATTAATTTATTTATGCATGTTCCATAATTTCTAATTAAAATGCCACACTCACCCATTGGCCAGCTAGCCCTTGTCTAGCTTCAATGTTATATCCCATGATAGGCTTTCCACCATCAGATCGTGGAGCCTGCCAGCTCAGCACCACAAAGTCCCTACCACACTCATCGACCACAGGCTGTGAAGGCTTGCCAGCGGTAGCTGAATGACAACATAGTGCATAATCAACATAGTGTACAAGCATCAACGAGTGATATAAAAACGTCGATCTCAAAACAAGATCGGCAACATTTTAATCGTGAATTATCACAATGTATAAAATGGCACGTTTTTGGAAAAGCTACAACTGCTAATAAGACTAAGTAAATAGAACGCTAATTTGATCTAAGGCTATATATAAGGCTATTTGCACTACGGTGAATAAATATAATAAACATAATTGTACAAATAATAATGATAAAATATATTATTATCAAAAGCATTCACAATTGGGAGTTGTCTTCGTATTACTTTACACTTGTCATAAGTAGTTGTCCCCTCAAATAACGCTTTCACGACAAGAGGTGATAACTTTGATCTAGAAAAACAAAATCCAAATCAAACGATGGCTGTACGTTCTTTATTTAATAGCAAACATTAATGTATCGGATAAGGGTCTCAAAGCTGGAGGGATGTTGCCATTTGACAAGGTTGTCAAGCTGTCAAAAAATGCCAAGACGTTAATAAACCAATATTGAACGTATTTGTCTGATATATACTATCATGAGAAATGTGATATAATGCAGAAAGAGTAGAGTTATACCATCAATCAATGGTAAAGTAAACTGTTACTCTACTCCGACTGATACTGATAGTCTGACTGGGCCAAAGTAGTAACGGCATATTATTTATGCGTTAGAGAACAAGCCGCCCAAGACGAAATTCGAGTATCATACTGTGACTTACTGAATTCTGGTTTGACGTCCACTTTGAGAGGGTTACTGTGTTCACTTAGTCCAGCTTTGTTCTTGGCTCTCACTCTGAACTCATATGATGCGAAGTCGAGGTCAGACACTGCGAACAGCGAATGAACAGTGAACCATACATATAGGGACAACCATACATATAGGGACAACCATACATATAGGGACAACCATACATATAGGGACAACCATACATATAGGGTCTACATCAAGGAGGACAACTATAATGACACATATTATATATATAGTAAATCTAGCATTACCAGCATCATGTATACACAATTCCTCAAATAACATATACAAGATACTTTAGATTTGACCATTTCTCATTAATCAAAGTAAATAATATATTATAATTTTACAATATTATACATGGTTGTAGTCTTCTGTGAGATTAGACATAATGTGGAAGCTGTGTACCCGCTTGCACTTGTCACTCTGAACATGCAGCAATGACACAAGTTAACTGTATAAATGGGGGTTCTAGCCTCAGCTATGACCTGCAGATTTGTCTGTAAATTTCTCTGCCTTGCTTGTTGGGACATGTAATTAGTCTACATATTTACTATCCTTCATACTAATACAATTCAATGTGTCCATGCATACCTTTAACCTTTTGCTCTGCTAATGGTTTAGTGTTGTATGGAGCCCAATGTTCACCGGTCTTCTTGTATTCAATAATATAGCCTTGAATCGGGTCACCACCATCACTGCTGGGTCGGGACCAGCCCAACGTCACGGTATTCTTATTCATATCCAATACATGTACCTTGCTAGGATTTTCAGCCTTAACTACAACATGAATGAGTAATTATATTCGCAGGTTCAGAAGTATCCTAAAACTTAGTTTAGATTAAATCATACTGTTATTAAATTTCAAATTTAATATTAAATTACATAATAATAGTAATATAATAATAACAATAATAATAATAATAATAACAATAATAATAATAATATTATAAAGTGGTAATCCAATAGCTCCAGGAGCTAGTCGAGGGAAACATATTGCGCATTGCGTTTATATTTATTAAATATTCAGTAATAAATTTAAGATTAAATCATACTTTTACTTTCTATGTTAATCTGCCAACCAGCTGTAGATAAGCAATGCTATTTATGAATACAATCACGTGGCAATATATTTTAATTCTAAATTTAACTTCAATTGAACCAATATATAATTTTAATTTCAAAATTTTAAGTGACGTACTTACAAGCTGTGTAAAGATAATTGAAAAGAGTAAAACTACAATCACTGATCTTTATTGTTTAGAAAATTAAGCATAATACAGCCGAGAACTGAGAGCAGTCCTAATTGATGTATGAATAAGATGTTAAAATCAACCTTTCTAAAAATTAACCTTTCTCCAACACCTACCATATTGTGGCTGTATTTTAGTATCTCTCTCTGTCTCTAGTGGCTTACTGACACCAAAGTCATTACATGCGCTGACTCTGAACGCATAAGAGTGACCTACAAAGACAGTATAATATGTTGCTGCAATCTAGGAAACGTAAACCTGCGGATTAACTATGGATGAACACCAGAAACCATTAAGATATTACAACAGCAAATATACCAATCACTTTAAAGCTTGGAAAAAGTAAAAATGCAATTTTTTATAACAACGCAATAAAAAATGTTAGAATAATTTAACTTTTTAGATTTGGTTTATATTTTCAATTTAGTCGCATAGCAGATTTGTGGTTAATTGCTGAGACACTTTCTCCTTTTCCATCCTTAAGTATTATGTTTATGTAGCAGTTTAACCACTTGTAAATATATCGTATGACAAACTAAAATACAATATAAACATCACGGTATGAGCTCATGAAACAAATAGCCATAAATTCTTCGTATTTCAGGGATAGACAATTACACTACTTTGCACAGCAGTAGAATGTTGATTGAGTATGAATTAATTTTGTTATCAGAACCGAATGGTTTCTAGCCTATGTTGACAAACGCTTTTACATAAACATTAGGAGGGATCACTGCAGACAGTAGACAACTCCCAATTAGTCAGAATTATTGAAAAATGCTTGTGATACTACTAGACTTCTTATCTGGACTACACAGTGGACGTCTTATGGTACCGTGACTAATGTCCCACATTCCATTCCCCCATCACTTTGGATTCTATGACAGAACATGGCTGTATGAGTGGGTACACTACCACTCCCTCACTTCACCTCCTGTGACATACCATCAATCAAGTCACTGATCTCATGTTTTGTAGCCCTACAGAACTTGTGCACTGGTGTCCAGTCAGAGTTAGCCGTTTTATCCTGCTTCTCTATCATATAATGTGTCACTGGACTACCGCCATCATCAACAGGCACCCTCCATGACAGGTCACATGACTCCTCAGTGACATTTGACACTTCTATTGGGCTACCCACTTCTCCCGGAGCACCTGTTAGCAGAGGGAACATGATATAATTCAGTTCTGACAACACTTGTAATTGTGATTTGCAAATTCAATATAGCATGAAGAAACCCTTGAGATTGCTGGCCATCTTACCAGCTATCCAAAAGCATATTATATTTCCTTTAGCATCAGCCAAATACAAGAAGACTTGTTGCACTCTCAATCTATTCATTAGAACGTGATTCAACACGACAGATCAAATGCTTTGGTATAATAATAATCAACTTAGATGTTAGATGCAATCCTCATCTTGAAATGTCACCTAAAAGCCCAACATTGATTTAAAAACTGACAAAATGTGATTTTGCAAAGTTACAGCATATTAATCATAGATCTGCAGTGCTTAAACTCTTGAACTCTTGAACTCTTGAACTCTTGAACTCTGCTCCTAATCCATGAACTCTGCTCCTAATCCATGAATCTGAATTGCAAGATGCTCAGAACTCTGATATAATCTAAAGCACTCCTACATAGGATAGCTGGCTAAGTTTGACATGTCCATATATGATCTGGAAACACACAGATAGTTAGCTTTAGCCTCAGCTCTTAGCTTACCTCTGACATTGACCCTCAATGCAGCAACTGACTGCCCCTTGCTATTCATCAGGGCTACATTGTAGAGTCCTTGGTCTCCTTTGACAGCAGACTTGACATGCAGTACCACCTCATGGTCACTAATAGTAATATTACAACGATCTGTGAGTTCAACTGGAGATCCATTCTGAAATAAACCACAGATATGAACCAGACAGGATGGACTCAATGTAGAACCTACTGCCTAGATTAAATTTAATATAAAAATAGTTCCCTGAAATGAGCAAAACAAATTATACAGACAAGTTATTGGTAGAATAACCTACTGGAACAAATGATTAGCAGACTTAATTTTGGCAAATCTTCAGCGCAAAACTGAATTAGCGGACTTTAATTTAGTGAATTTAATTTTAGCGAATTTAGAACTGGCAAAAGTTAAAAATCATACAAAGTGCATAGGGAATACTGAATACTACATAGTGAATACTGAATACTACGTAGTGAATACTCACATTTGTAAACTTTGCTGTCTTAAGGGGTCCTCCTTTATATGGTATGACTATCTTAAAGTCTTTACCAACTTCAGCATTGATTTCTTTTGGTAGCAACGCATCTTCAATAGATGGCTCCACTATAAATATATATGTAGTAGAGATCAAATATGTGAAATTTACATTCACTATTAAAGCACAAAGTAAATACATGCAGCAATCAATATACTGTCAATGGATGTACATTCTTGCGTCTTGATTGTGTAGGCAACTGTCAGCCTTCCAGTCGCACTAGTGAAGATGCCTGCACCCAGATTACTAGAGGACGGATAACTTCCCAGATGATAGGAGCACGTTATATGCTGGCTGCAGATGTACTATACAGATGTGGACAGCTGCCTTCTATTATCCAGCCAGGATCTATCAAGTTATCCATGGGCTGAGAATATATGGACACTTCAAAATACAGTGGCATTGCAATAGACATTATGTAGTTATCTACTTAACTCTGCTTGCATTGCATTCCATATATATGAACACTATAACATTACTGGCTTAATCCTTTAATTGACCATTGCTACCATTGCTAGTGATAATATTATAACTCAGTATGCTTCAGTTCTTGTGTTCCTACTGAAGAGGTTAGATGCTTAATTTGACACTCAGTATTATACTACCTGTCTTCATCCATTGTTGTGATCTCCAAGGAGCTAATAAACTTACCACCTAGTTTAGGCCCTGCCCCGCCAGAGAAGTCTTGTTTCCTTGTCTTGCCATTAATGC
This sequence comes from Himantozoum antarcticum, assembly GCA_027564295.1. NCBI lineage: Eukaryota > Metazoa > Bryozoa > Gymnolaemata > Cheilostomatida > Bugulidae > Himantozoum > Himantozoum antarcticum. The sequence goes on along the minus strand of JAOQGN010287888.1, from coordinate 1,469 downwards.
TACAGTAGCCCATTATTGCTACAGTAGACCATTATTGCTACAAGTGATAACTATAAACAGTGAAACGAAGTAAATTATCTGTGCAACCAAATAACAGCTACAGCAAAGTCCATTTCAATACGATAATACAAATATTAATAATAAAAAAAGTAACTGTAATATGGAAAAAGAACATTTTCATAAGCTAGCAAGAAATCAAGTGCTCCTACTTTCAAAATCACATGTTCTAGATTATTCCATTGTTGGGTTTTGTTCTAGATTATCCATTGTTGGGTTCTGTTCTAGATTATCCCATTGTTGGGTTCTGTTCTAGATTATCCCATTGTTGGGTTCGATTATTTTGTAATAAACTTGGAAACGATCAAATACGACAATAATTAGTGTATGGGAAAATTCCTCAATTTCCAAACGATTCCCAAGGGATGTTCTCACCCCAATACACATTGACCATGGCAACCAGATGTTTTCCCCGTTGGGCACCTGGCCTTGTGCAAGCTAATAAATCTGTCATTTGGCTACTCATAGTGACCCCAAGTAGCGGATTAATTCTCAATTTGTCAATGTTACAATAATTATATTCCGACCAGGGCTTGCATTGCTTGATTAGCTAGTACTCTCTGCGATGAAACTACAGAAACCATTAATAATATAAATAATACTCTATGAAGATTTAAAACACAGCATGATGTTGTGAATGAGAGATGTGATACTCACATTAGCTGCAGGTAGATCTGGTATTGGCGGTACACATACCTTCTGGGTTCTTTGCCTGTATGAGTTCAGAGCTATCACTCCATTCACTTAGGCCTGCTTCATTGACGGCTGCTACCCTGAACTGGTACTCCTTGTTTGGTAGTAGGTTGTTAGCCGTGTACTGTGTGTCTAACACTGCTGTTCTAGAACACCTGGCAAGGTAATATTATCATAGTGACAGTGTGTATAATATACATACATCAAAGAGTATAGAACCAGCTTTACTTAGGAGTAAGTAACAGACAGAACCAGCTGAGTTCCTGATCATAAAATATGCTAAAATCATGTCGGTATTTTTTTCTAGCTATACTACGGTGTGTTTACGTTTCATACATTTTTCATATAAATAATTATTATATTTTATTATATTAAATAATATTATATTATAGAACTATATAATATTGTATGATATTATATAATATAATAACATAATTATTTTAATATCACATAATACAAGCATTATATAATATAATCCCACGACGGGAGGCGAGCGGAGCAAGCCGTTAGTCGTTCTATGACGGCACATGCACATGCACATACGACAAAGCACAAGAAAGCAGTCTGGATATCAGATGCACTTAGCCTATTTCGTTTGGCGGCGGGAGACTGTATGTGCGACCCTACCCACTGCTACGCTACGATGCCAACTGCGACAACATTTCCTCCATATTTAACCGCAATTATACTCCTCCATTTCTACAGCTAGCGTCATTTAT